>JABUQX010105758.1:10000-12500 GCA_015478945.1 Trachelipus rathkii | reverse complement strand
CAATCAAGATGTCGCCTTGATAAATAATAAAGATATTCTCCTTTGAAATTATTGGTGTTAGGGTATTCCTACAATTTTGTTAACAATGATTTTACTCTGATATAAATAAAATCTATATGTATATTATATATTGTAATTGCGTTCATATATATATATATATATATATATATATATATATATATATATATATATTACTAAAATATATATATATATATATATATATATATATATATATATATATATATATACTGTATATATATATATATATATATTATTATGTTACAGTTAATATATATATATAGTAGTATATATATATATATATATATATATATATATATATATATATAGTTATGGAAAAATATATATATATATATATATATATATATATCTTCTCTTCTTCACCCAACTTATTTTCTCCCAAGATTGGGAGTAAGGTGCACAAGCATCTGAAAAGAAAAGCAGTAGGAGAGATGACAAATGTCGAATAGAAAGCCCAGCCTTACTGCCCTCTGTACCATTAATTAGTGAAAGCCCTCGTCACAGACAGAAAATCCACCCTAAGCTTCATGGGACAGCGACCGATCCTCACTATGGTAAATCGTCAATGTGAGGGCCATTCCTTGGCCCAGGTGGGCTTCAACCAACCATGCCCCCATACAAAACCCCGCCATTCTCTCCTATCATGCACCTTTATTCTCGCCTCTGCCAAACTCACATTTCTCTCCTTCAGACATTCGTTCACCGACTCAATCCACTTTCTCTTCGGTCTCCCAGCCGGTCGGTTCCCAACACACTCTCCACTATACATCCGCTTAACCAACTGACTATCATTCATCCTTTCCACGTGACCAAACCATTTCAACATACTTTCATTTATTCTCTCATTTACCCCTTTCTTCACACCACACAACTCTCTAATACGTTCATTCCTCATTTTATTAATTCTTCTCACACCTAGCATGCCCCTAAGATTGTCCATCTGAACACATTGAACTTTAGATCTATATTTCTTATTCCAGACCATAGTCTCACTACCATACAATAACACAGGTAACAACATACTCTCATGTAAGACTCTAGCGCACTCAAGACTTAGTCCCTTTACATTCACCAACGATTTAATTGCACCAGCAACCTTCCTGCCATGAGAAAACCGGGTGCTTTAAAAACTACGTTTGAAGCGTTCTTTTTTGGGGACGTGGATGGCCTAGTGGTTAAAGCATCCGGTTACTGTTAACTCAGCAACGCGGAGTCCAGTGTTCGAATCCCGCTGATGGAGAGTAAAATCTCCTGTGACTCATTCATTTATATATCATATATATATATATATATATATATATATATATATATATATATATATATATATATATATATATATATATATATATATATTATATATAAAATATATATATATATATATATATATATATATATATATATTATTAATCTCCCTTGAGGGTTTCTAACCTGAGCTCTCGAGTTGTTACTTTTTGCCTCAGGGGCGGAGTCGTAAAATAAATTTTTCGACTCCGACTCCTTAAATTCAAATTTGGATTTTCTACTCCGACTCCGGACTCCGACCTGACTCCGACTCCGACCCGACTCCACTTATACAAAAATTTTCGACCCTGACTCCGACTCCACTCAAACAAAAATTTTCGACTCCGACTCCGACTCCGACTCCAGCAATCAAATTCAAAATTTCGACTCTGACCTTCAGCTTAGTGCTTACAGAGCTACAGTAAAACATTTTTTTTTCCAACTATTTTTTTTTTTATTGCTTTTGAGAATAAAAAAATATACCACTTTTCCATAATGAATCTAATCTCCAAATGCTATACGGTAAGGTACCGTAAAGATATAAAGATGCAGGCACAACACATTACAAGCAAATATATTTCAGTTTTGGAAACAAATGTATAACGTATTTATAATGCAATTATTCTTATTTTTATTATAAAACAGCCATTATAAAATTACCAGTTTAATACTTTCAGTTTCAAGTGTACTTAAAATAAAATCATATACTTAATATTTTTGTCGATATATATATATTTATTATGTATATATATATATATATATATATATATATATATATATATATATATATATATATATATATATATATATATATATATATATATTTATATATATATTATATAAACATATATATATATATGTTGTTATATAGCAGTTAGCATATAGCAGTTATTGCTATATATATATATATATATATATATATATATATATATATATATATAAATATATATATATATATATATATATATATATATATATATATATATATATTATCATTATATTTATCTATATATATATATATCTATATATATATATATATATATATATATATATATATATATATATAATAAATATATATAAAATATATATAAATACATATTTAAAACAATAAGAAAAGATAAATAATATATATAAAATGTCCAAAAAGTTATTATAAAAAAAAGATTATATAGAAAGCAAT
>JABUQX010105758.1:0-5000 GCA_015478945.1 Trachelipus rathkii | reverse complement strand
AAGAAAATGCATTAAGATATATATGTCCGTCATTTCCAGAAAGATTGTATATATATACCGAGTTTCTAATTATCTTTTCTACTGCACAATATTTCATGTTTGTGGGAGGCCTATATATAATATTACAGGTGATATATTTTTATCCCCCAAATGGTATAGGAATCTCATCGGTCATTTTAACATCGGTTACACTAAGATACATCGAGTAGGAATGCTATATGATATATCAAGTATATTACGTTGTTTCTATTAGTCGAATATATATTTTCAAGATTAATAAAAATAATTAAGAAGTAAGATATATATTATATCACCCCATTTATACTATTGATAGTAGTAGTAGCCTAATTAATGATGTTATTTTAACCCCTATATAGTAGGGTCATAACCATCAAGAGTATTTGGAAATTTGAAAATATACATTTATACTATATATACTATTATAATATATATATATAGTAATATATATATAGTATATATATAATGAGTATATATATATAATATATATTAGATATAAATATATATATATATATTATATATATATAAATATATAATATATATATATAATATATATATACACACAGTTTAATATATAATATTTCTATATATTATATATATATAGCATACTATAGTATAGTATATATATATCAATAATATATATAATTATTTACATTTTAATTATTTAATTTATGAAGGTAATTTTTAGAAAAATATATATATATATATATAATATATATAAGTTTAGTATTTTACTGACAACATGCGTTCCTGCGGACTGGCAAACATGAAAAGACAATGGTAATTTATGCCGTATTTTGTGTACAACTTTAGTTGGAAGGAAAATAAATGAAATTTATACCTTCATGTCAGGGATGTCAGGGAGGTTCTCCTCGGTTATGCGTTGTGCACACTCTGAGAGAGATCTCTCATCGAATCAGTAATCATTTTAAGAATAATCAAATAAGCAGGAGTTCACCAGTTTGCAGCACCAAGTACCAAAACCACTTCCATCACTTTCCTTCAGACTTGAAGAGATAGAACGAAAAACATAGATAAAAAGATAATCAGAAAAAACCCAGAGGTGTAATGAGTTTGACAGTATAAGGAAAAGGATTAGATATTAAGAAAAGCTCTAATATATTGAGATCATTTCCAAAGACAGTCAGGAGTACGAGTAGAGAAAAAGAAAACAAGAAAACAAGAGAGCAGGAGAACAAGAGAACAAGATAACAAGAGAAAAGAGATCAGGAGAACATGAGATCAAGAAAACAAGAAAACAAGAAAACAAGAGAGCAAGATAGCATGCGAACAAGAGAACAGGAGAACAGGAGCATAGGAGAACAGGAGACAGGAAAACAGGAGAACAGGAGAACAGGAAAACAGGAGAACATGATAATAGGAGAACAAGAAAACAAGAAAACAGGAGAACAAAATAGCATGCGAACAAAAGAACAGGAGGACAGGATAACAGGAGAACAAGAAAACAAGGAAGCAAGAGAACAAGAGAACAAGAGAACAAGAGAACAAGAGAAAAGAGAACAGGAAAACAGGAGAGCAAGAAAACAAGAAAACTAGAGAACAAGAAAACAAGAGAACAGGCAAACAAGAGAACAAAACAAGAAAACAAGAAAACAAGAGAACAAGAGAACAAGGAACAAGAGAACAGGTTAACAAGAGAACAGGCTAACAGGAGAACAGGAAAACAGGAAAACAGGGTACATATATAAGAATATGATTTAAGGTAAGTAAAAAGGTTATAAAAATTTCTTTAATTTCAATCTTGCTCCGGATACGGATTCATCATTGTAAATTTACTCGGCAATGGCTATTCCGGCTTCGATATTTTGGAACGGATCCCTGCTCCATTTGACGTTAATAAATCATAAAACTATTTTTTATTATAAATAATGAAAGGTGATAATATTTCTTTATTTACTTACAAGTACTCAATTTAGCAAAATAGTGTCACACTTTTTTTTGGTCCCACTAAAGCTTGAAACCGAAGCTCACCACAAAATCCTTTTTGCTCCGCCTTCACTCTAAACTTGAATCTTCGTAGCTTGTGGATCCGAAAATAACTTAGTTTTTGTTTTTACAGAATTTGGTTCGTTAAGAATTTAAAAACATATCAGAAGCGATAGATATAAAATAAGATTCATATTTAAGCTGAATTGACTCCAAGATTGTCAAAGATAACAATATGTGATAGGACCTGAACCATCGCTTAAAATAGTTTCAGAATCAAGAAATGTTGCGAGAACGAGCGCTTCACCAGATTCACTTTAGCATCATAGAGAAGGAACTATTGACGATGCGTGAAAATAATCATTGAAAAATACGAACGATGCGTTTGAATAAATGAGAAGAGAGAAGTTTATTACTTTTTCTGGAGAAGATTGTTAGACAATTTTGGAAAGGTATGTTGAGTTATGAGATAAATAAGCAAATAAATAGAATTAGAGCCGAGGCCGGAAGCGAAATAGTTGGAAAATTTTTAGGATCCCAATTAATTAAAATGAAAAAAAAAGGGCAAGCGTTGCACAATATGCAAAACATTCCCTGCCTTATGAAAATTGAAGGACGCGTTACGGGAGGAGTAGGAGTAGGGTTTTTCTCAGAAGAGTCATACATGAAAAGGCGTTTGTTGAAAAACGATAGGATGGTGATCTAGTGGGAAGAAATCACGTCTGTTTATAAAATGGTTAAACCTAGAATATAATACACAAACATATTGCACAATAATTAATGTAAAAATTAAGATTATGGCACCAGAACTATTATCGAAATTTCGTGGCTCAGATGCCCCTTAACTTGGTGACAGCTAACACCAGAGAGAAGAAGGGGAGTGAGTGAAAGTAGGACTGGGGGGCATATTTTTGGAAGCCTGCCCAGTGGCTTCTAGAGTTTACACGCTGTATATCGCCATTTTTTACATTCTGCTAAAAAGAGTGTTGATTGAGGCTCCCCTAAATAATTGTGTGATAGTAGTTGCAAAAGAAAGTAAGTATAAAGCGGTACCGAGCCTGAGTCTTACTGTACAAACCATATTGAAACCCCGCCAGGATTGGTAACGAAAATCTAATAATGTAATATCATAATAAATTATGTTAAATAGGAATGCTATACGGTTATATAATCTTATTCTTGAAATTTTGCTTATAAACATTTATATTTATACTTATTGTTAAAAGAAACTTTTAAATCTATAAAATAACCTTATGTCTTAGTTTAATTTAAAAATACTTACTCCCTTTCAAACATTACATCGATGTTTAGTTATAAATTTGTTAAAAGTCGACAGAGAATTGAACCTACATATAAGTAAAATTTATTCTTGGATTAACGAATACCCACTACAAAAATTTACACATTAGATTATTTTCATCCAGATTCATAAAACTTGTGCTTCATCCTCACAAAATACACAATGAAACACTATTTTAAAACCATCTAAACACTCTCAAACAAAGTAGAAAATGTCTCTAAGAAGAAAAAATCTCCTTTAAGGAACATAAAAGAGAAGAAAGGCTCCCCTTAAGGTAGAGAACCGTCTAAGGAAACGAAATCTTACCTTTTTATATTCTCCAGTTTTCCTTTAAGAAGAAGCCTCTTTGATGAATCCAGTGTTGCCAACAGCAAAACATACCAGATTCTCGTTATCTGTAGATGAAGAGTTAAAAAGCCAGTTTTTGATACAATATAAGCACTTAAAGGAGCGTAGAACTACAAAAAAAATATCTCAACTCTTTCAACTCTTAGTAGGCCCTTTATTAACAATATAACGTAGGCTAGTGTGTTTAATATGACATGTATAAATGGCACACTGTCTGAGTCTGATTCCCTCAGAGGTATCATCAGGCGGGCAATTCAGCTTCAGCGAATGCTTTAATGTTGGATTGACAGAATATTGCTTCAAAATGAGTTACTCAAGACTAAAATTTTATGGCCTTTAAATTGCGGCTGAGTGAACACAGTGAAAATTTGAGGATATTTCCCGTAAGATCTGAGGAAAGCTTTGTAAAAATAAATACAGCACGTTTTATTATCATTATTATTATTATCTATTATTATATTATTATTATTATTATTATATTATTTCTCTATCTATTATTATTATTATTATTTATTAGTTATTATTGTTATTGTTATCTATTCTATTACTTTTTTATTAGATATTTATTAGGTTCATTATCGATTGCTTTGTATTATGATAATACTTTTTTATGTGATTATTTTATTATTATTATTTATGATTATTAATGATTATTGCTAGTATTTTTTAATCGTTTTGATATCGAAAAGAAAAATTGCTGTTTTATATAAGTATTATTAATCATTAAGTTATATTATGTGAGGATATTCTCGTAAGCTCCTCTAAGTGGATAGGCTTGTAAAAATAAAATACACCAAGTTGCGTTTTACTGATTTTCCATCCTCAATAATATTCTGAAATATTGAATATTAGAATCATATATTGACTTAGACTTTGATATTTCTTTATTTATAACTGCTAAATCAATTCTATTACTATTATTAATATGATCGTTATTATATATTCTTAGTGACATGAAATTGGTTAGAAAAATGGATAGGGAGGTTCCCATTTTATTTAACATGCAAGTTTCTTAACAGGTTATCACTGCGCCAGACAAAATATCATTAAATGAGCATTTACCTACACTAATCCCTTGCTTAGTAAGTTTAATGAACTTGCTTGTAAACTTTGTTACAATAATTACCTAGACTCTTCTACTAGATAGAGTAGCCTGTATATCATAATATGTAATAGATATGAACTCAGTTATAATATGTATAAATATGAATACGACCAGGTGCCGCACCAGAGTCTATTGAGTTCCTCCTGTTGTTGTTAGACACCACACATATTCTGAAATATAGTGTGACAATGTAAGCACCAATATTGACGCTCGTGTAGTATGAGGAACGAGGGAAAACTTGCGTATACCTTAGGTAAACTGGCAGCAGCGTTCGCTAATCCG
>JABUQX010105757.1:0-39727 GCA_015478945.1 Trachelipus rathkii | reverse complement strand
TGAGCTGCAACTGGGGGGTGATAAGAAAGTTTCTAAAGGAGCGCCCTAAATGTAGATACAATATATTTCCTTGAAACTTTCATTAATCAGACAATGACATAAAGTGTATACTTTTATACTGAAGATCACGAGAAATAACATAATATCCCTAATAAACCTATTAAGAACTAGATGTAGGCTAGAGTTGTTGCTATTCTATCATAAAGAAGATTACAATATAATTGTATGAAAATTAGAATCAATAGATAATATGGTATCAATCTGAAGTTATCAAGTCGCATTGAAAACTAAGATGTTTTCTTTAGTACGGGAATAGATTCAGATGTACTCTTGCTTACAGTTACCTCACTTCTAGTAATCCTTTTATCTTGCTGTTGAATGAGTCGTCCTTTTTAATCAAATAGGTAATGTCAGTATACTATAGATAGATTAGTTAGTGACAGTTTATCAGTCTTAGAGTTAGAAAAAGAACATCAGTAAACTAAGATTATATATTTTCACATTCCAGGGCATTATGCATATGTATATGCAATAATATAGATTGTTTGGAAATATAAAACATGAATTCTGAGTTGAATTGAATATCTGCCACTTATTAGGATAGATTTATATGATAATATTGTGGATTAGTATATTGGACATGTTTTAATGTCTCCTCGTCGATATTTATGTTTTGTATATTGTATCCAATACAGATAATTTTTTCCCATTGTTCTTTTGACTCATCGCCCCTCCTTGTAATATTACTAATTAATATACTATTTCGTATTGTTTGTAATCTTGTCCTATATACTTACTTTACTGAGTTACATAGTATTTTGGTCGGCTGTTAGAGCTTATATCAGGATAGTGCTTACTGCTTCTGCGTTGTCACGAGGTATATATGTTTGTATTAATTTGTTTAACTTTCTTACTGACTATTAGGTTTGACCCATTTTTATCATCATGCTTCGACGAACCTGAGTTTTATTAATCACTTCAATATACCCAGAGTTCTTATCGTCTGTAATCATTTCCTCTGCAGCTCCACTATATAATTGAGCTTATTCCCCTCCCTATACTATTATTAAATAGTATACTACACCTTGTTCGACCTTATATTAAATCATAGTAATGAGCTGCATTTGTGATCTTTTACGCTAGCTTAGTTATACTATATATTATCTTATTTCTATCCTATTAAATATATATACGTATATACTATAATTCACTATTTACTTACTTGCGTATGAATATATATACGATTACCCCTATATATATATTAGATATAATATATATATAAATATATTGACTTAGTATTCTCTAGATCGGTATTGTAATATATGCTTCCTTTTAGTTTAATATTATATATTCTGCGCAGCTATTCCTTACCGACTTCTATTAGTATTATCATACTACCTGTAGGCTAGACGGTGGTTCACGGCCGCGTCTTAGCTATACTGACTGACTATATTATTAGTTCACGTGTGAACTACTATCCTTAAGTACCGAGTAGTGAGACGCGCAACGGGTGATCTTACATTATTCAGACCCAATCAGCTGCATTTCTGGTTCTCCTCTGACTCCTACTCTTGCACTATGATAGTGTTTACAGGTCTTTATAGCTGTCCTCATTTCCATTACGTACACTACTTCCTACCAGCTTCACTACTATAATATATATATATATTCTATATACCGTCTATTTATATCTATATAACACGCATAGGGTATTTCACGTTTCCCTTTACCATTAATGAGCCTTATCATTATCCATAACCTTATGAGATACTATATTTTCTAAAAAAATCGGCCTTTCTCTAAAAGAATCTTTGACATTATAGTTTGCACTACTAATGCCGCCTTATTCACACTTCGTCTACAGGCTTATGTTTTTAATCTATTCACCCTGAGAAAGTTAGGGTGATAATACTCATCATTATTAGCAGTAAGTAAATATTGAATGCAAACATCTTGAAGAGTCTATAAATCCTCTTATTCAATCTTAGGTAAACTGTCCCTGAAGCGCTAATGAGGCCGGCATACCTAGTTTAGAAAGGAAAGTAGGTTTCGTTTTGACACGTTCCTATTTTCTTTTATTTTTGAGTCCACTGAAACTCATGTTGGCATATTGACACTTCTGACGTTGCTCTGCTGAGCCTTCTGGTTCGAGAGAGTGTATCTTTACGTCTTTTCTCATTCTTGAATGTGCCTATAACCCAGAGATCCTATAGTGGATTTAGGTGGAATTCCTTCTATACTTTTCTCCCATGAATGCCAGATCAATTGGGGAAGTAAATGGGTTGTCATTTTCGTGATAGTTATAAATTTAGCTCATATTATATCATTTACTACTCTCTATATTCTATCTATATTTACTGATATTTATTAATTATTATATTTTCATATCTATTCTATATATATATATTTTTTATCCTCTCTTATTTAAAAAATATATTACATATATTATTATAATATCTGGTCTTTACCTGCCTACTGTTATTATATAATATATATTTATTTTATATATTATTATAATATATTATCTCGATATTTACTATATATTATTATATTATTAACTTTATTCTGTATATTATTATTATATATATATCTTTATTATATATTGTTCTTTTACTCTCTTTTTAATTTTATTATAATTTCTTAATTTAATATTAAATTTTAATTATCTTCTTCTTAAATACGTATATTAATCAATATATATATTATATATATATAATATATATTATATATATATATATATATATATATATGGGAGGAGGTTTGCTGGTTCGAAGCGAAGAGATTACCCCTCATTAAGCATATGGGGTGTTTGGAAGCATCCTGTTGTACTCCGATGTTCAGGGGTTCGCCCCTTTTCACGCCTTCAAACAAAGGAATGTCTAATGACATTTCCTTGTTCACACACCACAACACACTTACTCAATAGGAAACACTATCATTTAAAAAATAAAAAATGGCTCAAAAAAAGAAAAGTCTGGCAGAATCTAAGAGGGAAGTCTTCGAAAAATAATTCCTCATTCTTCCGGCTCAATCACAATTGGGGAGTTGATTGATGGGAGGTTTGCTGCCGTCACGGAATTACTGTCTTGTTTTGTTGCACAATCTTCTATGTTCATCAATTTCTGCAACATTTAAAGTCTTTATTATAATGTCCTCTTTGTTAAACACCACAATTGCTAATCTGCACACTTTTTAGTCTTACCGAAACTCGGCTGTTTGAGCGTTGTGTTAGCAAACCTTACTCTATTGCCTGCTATTGTCTCTATTCACAATTTTCATGGAAAAGTTGTTGTTGTGCTTTATGTCCGCAATGATGTTAGTTGTTGTTGTTGTTGTTTGGAGCCTTGTGAATTTTCTACCTTATGGCTAAAGTTATCCTATCAATCTAACACTAAATTCATATATTCCGTTTATCTATTTCCAAGCTCAACTGACTATCTTAAATTCATCGACTACTTAAACTCAAAATTAGAACAAATACTCTTGTCTTTTTCATTTTCTGAAATCATTATCGTTGCTGATTTCAAAGCACACCAACCACCAATGTTCTTCTTATTCTTTCCAACTATTTCTCAATCCAGAATGAACTCAAATAGATGAAACACCGTTAATAAAGTTGCCACACACAAATTCTCTTCCGGGAAACTCCACTCGGGGGGACATGATCATTTGGGAAGAAATGACACAAAATGACATAGTACCAGATTTACTACTCCACATCCTAAACTATCTTAGATTCCTGTAATAAAGCTCCTCGCCGATTCTCACTGCTTTAAATGAATCAATGAAGAGGCAACATTTGTTTGTATATGATCATATCATAGAAGTTTATAGCCAGAGAATAATGGATATGTGAGTTTTTGCAGTACTATCTGGACCCTGAGTTAATATAGATCCAAACTTGTCGGTGCTGTCACTTCTCTTGTGCTTCCATAATGATCTAACGAAATGTAAAGTATAAAGGCTACATGCCGGTTCATTTAGTCTAGATGTCCTCTCGGGGTAGTGGTGTTTATATATATATTATCATATATATACTATATTACCTTAATTAGGTATATAGTCATATGCAAGAAGTGTATAGTTGGAAAGATATAAAAGAGGGTAATCATAGTAATTGAGTATGGTTGAGTGCTTTTGGACTAATTTCAAGTGACTACGTAATAATATGAATTTTATCTAACGAAAAGATAAAAGACATAAATAGTATATTATTTGATTTTCTAATAATTTAGAGTTTAATAATGTATTCAAGTTACTGAATGAATTTATTATATAAGTATAGATGATTATAGTATTAATAGAGCTTTGATTAATAAATATAAATATAATAAATACACGTCAGATTTATAATATAATATAAGTATAATATATTATTATTATATAATATATAATATATAAGTATTAGTATTTATAAATATTATGATATAATATTTGAGTAAATAATATTATGATAGATATACTTTAGCCATCATAGTAGAAATATCTATCACCAAAGGCATTATTTACTACAAACAACTAAACTATACATACAATAATAACTTATACTATATTGCGTATACTATATAATAAGCATCAACATTCATAATACTATATTATATAATACCCTGATAAAATTGTGAAGTAAGATACAATTATGATGATGATAGCTAATAGTATGATTATATCATGTGTATATAATATAATACTTAGTACTAATACATCAAGTAAACGCCGTGAAGCTTATATTTTGTTCGAGTATATAGTGATTGAAGTACTAGAGCAAAAAGTGTATAACCAGTAGGTAGTTCCACACACGTGTATGAGCTATATAGTTTTTTAACATAATATATATATATAGCTAATAGTTTTAGAACTATATATTTTATTATATAATATATATAATCATATATATAATATATAAAATGACTACTTACGAATAGCTTGAGCAGATAAATGACTAATTATGAAACGGAGTAGGATATAGTATGTTGTAATACTATAAGAACAAGTAACAGTAATTTGACGTATCAGTAGCAGTATCTAAAACTACTCCCATCATGAATGATAGCTATATAATTACAACTCTATACCAATATTGTATTGATATTATGAGTACCGAAGAATTAGAGGTAATTTAATTTATTTCCGAAAACCTTCCCTCTTTAAATATATTATTACTTAGCACATAGAATCATTTTTCTTTTTATATTTATATGAAGTTACATTTATTTATAATATTTTTAAATGTAAATTAACGTGTTTCCTATAATATTTAGAGATGTGAGGTGTGTGTGAAATATAGGAAATGTCATATATGAGACATTCACTGTGTATTTATGAGCTGATGAAAACTAATTAGGGCGAGCCCCTTGTAAAGATCTGTGGAGTAATATACGAACAGATTGACTACCAGAACTACACCTAAATTATGCTAATGTATAGGGTAATCATTCTATCAGTCTTTCTCGTCATCATCCCAGTCCTCATACACCTCCTCCCCTATATACTACTACCCTACCACTTACTACTTCTCTTATCTACTCTCTCTCTCTTCTCTCATAATAAAATATATTATAATTAAATAAATATTTTAATTTAATATATTATAATATATTAACTATAAATAATTATATAATTATATATTATATTATAATATATATTATTAAATAATAATAAATATTAAATAAATATATATATATATATATATTAATAATATATATAATATTAATATATATATATATTATATATATATATTTATATATATTAATATATATATATTAATATTTTTATATTAATATACAGTATATTAATATTATATATTTATATATTATATAATATATATTTATATATTAAATAATATATAATATATTAATATATATATTAATATTTATATAATATATATATATATATAATATTATCTGATCACAATTCCATTAGTAATTGAATGTTTATTTATGTATTGACTGGCCATCATTGGTTATTTGTGACATGTAAGAAATGGCAAAGAAATTTTGTTTCGCCTGTAAGCTCTAAAAACAAAGAATCGAAACAACCACAACAGCTATTCGTGTATGGATATCAAAGTACTATTATATACAAAATTCACAATATTAAACTAGAAACCTAAACATTTCATAAAAAACTACATAATTAGACCATCCCATACTTTACCCCATTATTCGATATCTGCTATATCTGGAGAATATTAGAGAATCACTATTATCACCATTAAAGTTTTAATAGTGGATACTAACATATTCCGTAATAATCCTCGAAGTAGATGTAGTCAATAAGCTAAAAGTATATAATAAACCGAATAAAGAACGAATGCGTAGTTAAACGGGGAAACTTATCTCTATCTAAAACTTTCTCATTCATTAGTAGTCTTCAGTTACTATAAAATATTAAAAGATTTTATATTTTTACTAGAGAAAGATTGTTTATGCATCATAATTTAAGAATTAGCTTAAATAATATTTATATTAATATATATATATTTATATATACTATATATATATATTATATATATATATTATATATATATATATATATATATTATATTAATAATAATTTCCACATATTATATTTATACATATATTATATATATATTATATATATATAATATAATATATATATAATAAGGTGGGATCACGGGGCACGAATATGTGAATTATGTTATATATAATTAATATATATTTATTATAAATATATATATATATATATAATTTATCAATATATATTATATATATATATTATACTATTAATTTATATATATATATATATATATATTTAAATATATTAATATATGAAATATTTATTTTATAATTTATTATAATTTTATTTCTTAATTAATCTTAATTAATATATATATTCTATAATATTATATACTTTCTAACATAGTATTTGTAACTTGATAAAAAATCAGATTGATATTAAAATTATTTATTTTAATATCTTCAATATTGTATAATCGACAAATTTATACACGATATTATTTTCGACAATCCGTAATTATTTAAACACAATATATGCTTTTGAATCAATATTACAACAAAGAAATTTTGCACATGGAAATTTCTAAGGTCACTTGGGGAAAGTTAAGCCAAATTCTGAAACTATGATAGTGGGAACTTTGCTACATATTAACTTGTAAATCTCTAGATAATTTGAAACTTTCATTATATGCAGTATATATATATATATATATTATATATATTATAATATTACTATAATATAATATATATATATAATATATATATATATCTATTAATATAATATATTATTATTATATATATAATTAGGTAATTATATATATATATTAATACATGTTAATACAAATAATCTACAATAATAATACAACATCACAAATCTATTTATATTAAAAAGCTTTTTAAACATACATCTTATATTATCTATTATATTAATATATATATATATAATTAATATATTAAATTAATGATATATACTATCTGGTATACATATATTCTATATACCAGGTCTAAATATTTGATATTCTCTAACATAATAAAATCATTAACAGCGCCATCTCTTGAGAGCTTATTATGACTAGCATCACTAAATATATTATGTAGTTTGGTCAATGCTAAAGATCTGTAATAATAATAATAATAATAATAATAATAATAATATTAATATATTCATTAGTATACTATATATATATATATATGAGATTAGTTCTACTATTTTTATTACCTTACTCATCTCAGGACTGGAGCATATATAATACACCCATACCTAAATACTTTCTCTTACTGGTTCTTGTCAATCTTATATTATAACTAAAGCACTGGCACAAAGAATACAGGGGCATAGCGGCATCCGTTAACAGAGAAAGCACTTGGGTAACATAAAGATATATTTTATCTCTTGAATATTTTTAATATTACTAGTGATACAACAATGACATAAATACTCTTACGTATTTTATCAAACATTGCCTTTATCACTCTCACAGTATTAGACCATAATATATTATTATATATTATGTATATCATATATATTAATTCTAATAAATCTCCTATTATAATTAATTTATTCTTTTTGTAAATAATTATATCATATCAAACTCTATGCACTTCATATGTATTACCCATTATATTTATATATATTATATATGGGGACATATAATTATTCTATATTATATATATTTTACTCGTGACTTCTTCTCACAAACCGATGTGGAATAAATGAAAGTTCAAATTTATCTAGAGATTTACAAGCTTAATAATGATGCATAAAGTTGACCACTATCAAATAGTTTTCAGAGATAATGCTTAACTTTTCCCCAAAGTGACTGGAGAAATTTCACATGACAAATTGTCAACGTTGTTGATTATTTGACTTTTATCCTCAGCAAGTATTAGTATTTCTGTCTAAAACTAATTTCTGGATTGTCGTTATCACATATGAAGTATATCAACTAATAAATTCCAACAATATCACGATACTATCACACTACCAAGTTTATGCTAGCTCTTCAGCTGGAGTAATAGTATACGTTGTATGAGATCACATATGTATTATTAGTAGTATATAGAATTTATACAATATATATCATTATAGGTTAGACTATTACTATTATTCCTTACATTATTATATTGTCTATTTTTTTAGGTTAAAAATATATATTATGATATATAATAATAATATAAGTAAATCAGTAATATTTATATCAATAACATACTATTTAATACTATACTCTCCTAATACATTTAACTAAACTCTATCCAAATCTATTCTATCCAATTGTAATAAATATACGTTGATCATAGTCACTCTACCTAACTTATATTATCTAGTATGTCTATTATAATATTATATTGATGAACTTTACTATTAGACTCTATTTAGATATTTATCTATGTATATGATACCTTCACTATATTATCTTACTGAATAGAATATGTATATCTGTCGTCTCCATTCAGTATATCAATTCTAATACTCATTATAAATCCCTATACTATTCATCTGGTACCTACGTGATTACGGCTTACATCTCTCATAATCTCTTACTCCTATTGTAATTACTTTTGCAACTCATATCAATATACTACTCATATTAACATTAAATTCTATTATTACAAAACTATCATTTTATTTGATACAGATAAAATCGATTATCTATAAGTCATTATGAGGTATATCACTACCTGGCTATTTACCAAATATTTAATATAAATAGCTAGTTATTCTGAAATAGATATTATAATAAATATATATTATATACTATGCTATAGAAATATCTATATAATTTATAATATATTAATATATATATATTATATATAATACATAAAATAAATTATATTAATATATTATATTATTATCATTATATATATTAATCTTTCCTTATTATCATACCTTCTTCCTTACCCTACAAGAATAGGGTATAATGGTATTATTAACAATGTAACATAGCATTACGGAAATAAAGAAATAAGTAGTAGATAGAATATGACAAACATAGTCGAAAAGATAATGACCCCAAAGCCTTACCACCCCTACTATAAATCTATTAGTGAGAATTATATATATCGTTCACCGTCAGTCAAAAAAATTCACATAACCATAACTAGATGTCTTCACGGCACATATAATGCATAGAAAACAGGATACCCTCACTTCTGGCATAAATTAATTATATATATCTAGTTCCAATGATTGTAGAGTTTCAATCAACCACTGGCTATGGTTTGGGATCTACACAATCCAAGATTACCACCTCAAAACAGAATCATCCATTCCATATACCACTAGTATTATCAGACTACCTTTATTCACCGCCTCTGCCAATCTCATCACCTTCTACTCTATTCAGACATCGTTATCACTTGACTCCAATTATCTCCGTTTATCTTCGTTCTATCACTGAGCACGGTTTGATTCTCACACAACACTAAAAATCACAACTGTACTACCGCTAATTACCAACTCGACTGTCATTCATTCATTTTTTCCATAATGTAACCTAAACCTTAATCTCAACATATTTCACTAATTTCTCTATATTATCATTATTATCAATTTCTTTCACAACTCAACATAACTCTCTATTAACGTTCATTATTCCTAATCTTATCAATATTATTCTTTATATTCTATCACCTAATACACACCAACTAAAAAAAGATTATCTCTTACATAGCTGAATTCACATTGTCATTCTTATAACGATAATATATACCTTTCTTTTATAATTATTCTCAAAGAACATAGTACCTGCCACCTACTGAAAATCTTCTATTCACTAAATTTATTTAACTAATGATAAAATCCACTTTAACACTAAATTGTTGGTAAAATACATACAATAAAACTCTCATTGTATAGAGAATCACAAATAAAAAAGCTGAACTAATAGACACTCAGATCCCTATTTTACGTGCGAAACCTAATTCGAATTTAAATGCACGCAGCCACCTCCTTGCCCATTCACAACTTTCTTACTACACTGTCCATCATTCCTAAGACCGTTTTTCCGATGCTTTTTTTTCATTACTTTCTTCAAATCTTTTTATTCCTTTTCTCAAAAATAGGGTATGTTAAACTCAGACATCTGTTTCCAACTAGCTTGCTCACTATCATAACATTAACTCGAGACACCGATATGAATGTTTCGTAATCTATCATGTTTTTATCAAATTATATACTCGCCGCAAATAAACAAATGTTTTCATAGAAGAATAAGCTGTAAGAGTAGACAGATAACGGCCAAGAAAAATATAAAACCATAATTTAAACATAAAATTAAAACCCTGGAGGTTGGTCAATTAACATATCAAAAACACCCAAAATACTGTGTCTTACACGCGCCTAGTAACCAAAATCTCCTACCCAATCATAGCCAAGGTTATCATATTACTGAATCCTCTTCTATATCTCTTTACTATTCAGAATCTAATATCTTATTTCTCGCATTATATTATTTATCGTGGTTATTCAGAGTAGTTATAGTACGTTGAAAAATTTTCTCCTAGCTTTCAAAGATTAGCAAAAAACTTTGATTTTCTGAGACTTATTCATAGCAGATCATGAAACTACTAAAGCCATTAATTTGACATACTAGGAATTATTTATGTATAGTCTCGTGGTCTTTTTGAATTATATTCGGGCATAGCGATACTTCCAAGGAGACTCCTGAGTACAATAGATTACCGGTAACTACCATTGTTGGTGACAAAAATAATACGAAAAGATCAAAATGAAAAAAATTTCGACAGTCACACTTCTAGATGATCATAAAATAAACCTTTAAACTGTACTTAACCAAATCGCTTACCTCTGGGTCGTAATCATTTTCGTTCAACACACATCAAAAGCAAGATCAATTTTTATTTTTTTTAAATCTAAAAAATAGTAAAAATTTTTATAAAAATTATGTTTTATCTTATATTTAATAATAAATTGATTGGATAAGGATTGGTTTATTAAATAATCTGGATATTCAATGTGCCTTTCGAATAACCTTCTTAGTAACCTCCGCCCTCTTTCAAACCGTTTTTACATTTCTCTGGATCGTTAGCATCTCTAGAATTATAATTTATGGAGGGTTCGCTCTATTTCTACTTTTGACAAATAAAGTGGAAGATGGACTAAATTGCAATTTTTACTGTAAGGATATAGACGTCTCTTTATGTGATCAACTAGTCCAGCATCTTAGATACGCAAGCATATGGAGACTTTCCTTATCCATTAGATACCTTCATATATATTCCCGTCTATGAATTAATAAATATATAATTCTTGCTGATAAAAGCAAGACTTTCCGTCAGCATCACTGGCTATAGCCACAAGCTCGTTCATGGAGAAGAAGTCCAATTGAGAATGCAGGAAATGGATCTTGAGTGACAAGTTGCACCCTAATTAATTGACGATACGATTCTAGAAGTGTATCCACAATATCAACGTACTTAATCATACCCTACGATTTATCCTTAAATTAAGTACTCAATGAACAATAATACTTAAATGCTATCTCAATTGTCATATCTTTCTCTATAAGGTCCAAGCAAGAATAATAAGCCTCCAAAGCATTAATATCTTTAAGCAAGTATAATACTGGCTCTTTTCAGTTTATCATGCATAGTGCCATAATGGTTGAATATTTCGGTTGAAGATGATTTATACAGATATTTTTTCTTATTTGAATAAACTTTTAATGCTGACCTTTGTTTAATGTTTAGTTTCTGAATTTCATTCTCTTCACTCTCAACAAAGTTTTTTCTATCGAATCCAAAGTTTCAAGCTGATAAAATGAAGACAATATATTTTGTTTCATGTCTACAAATACAGAGGAGTATAGCATGAGACAATTTTTTCTCACCTGGCAAAAGATTTTCCCTAGCTGGCCAGACCACTACTAAGAAGCCACTTCTCATCGACACGATGAGAAAGAAACACCATAATCCCGTACAATAACCCAGTTTTCTAGAAATAAACAGACACGTACTATAGGGTAATCCCAAATTGACTGCTCCAAAAAAATATCAATATTCAAGCAAATATAAAAGCATGAAAGTTTAAAATTCAACATTGTAGAGAACCCCAGCTGGTTAATTTAATTGTCAAAAAAGAATGCTCCTACAAGCTTGTTTTTAGTTTCTTTCATATGCCCAGAATGTCCATAGGAATTGAAGGAAGAGAATTGCATTATGTAGGCAACTAAGCTTTTCAACATTCTATCCATTAGAGATAATCTATAGAATGGTCCTCTCAGTCTTATCCTGGACTTGTATTCTACCATGCCAAAATATCATATCCCCATCAATCACCAGCGGCCATCACAACAGGCAACGAGAATTTCTCCATTCTCCTCCACCCCGAAACAGTCATGGTACGATTCAGCAACATCGCCGTAGTTGCCGCGCATCTCACACCTCCCGTACTGTGGACTACATTACACATCTGGCTCATGTCTTAGCTGAATTCCCTTTCTCGCAGCCATCTCGAATGCACTCAATATAATGCTCTGTTCTGAGCTTCAGGCCCCTAGGTACTAGGTCTCGAATTAAAATCATTTAACATCGCGCCATTGACAAAAACCAATTTATTGGCTGACAAAGATTCGTTGTGAGTTGACTACCCATCACAAAATTCTGATCATTTGATGAGCCGAAGACAAGGTGGTTCCTCACTTCCACAATCCTCAGCAACGTCTGACTCCAGATTGTAGTGTACTGGAGGAATTGGTATGGGCAAACCGTCTGTTTGGGATACTGGTAGGATGGCTAACGGGATTTTAGGGTACTTTACAGTCGTCCTTTTTATTTTCTTGACATGCCATGGCTGACGGGAGGTATCATGCAGAAATAGCAATCGTTTACATGATTTGAGGGCTCCCTCCAAATCATTGAAATGGCAAAAGGCATAGAATGTATTGTTTTGTTCATTCACCGCGTAAGTGACGCACAAGCACATGTGTATGCTGATCATGTGAGAGAGCCAAGTCGGCCTTGTCAGGTCTCCTAACTGGATTACCGAAAATATGACGCGATAATGCAGCTTTATGATTGGAGTACATCCGACGTTTTAGTCCAGAAAACAGTACCAGACACCAACACACGTTAAACAGAAACAGGGTGGGGGGGCGGGGGGTGTCCGCCGAATTATTTACAATGCCCGTGGCATTCTCGCATATTATTAAATTCTCAAAATTGATATCCGAACAACCTTCATTATAATTCTTTTAATATATTTCAACATTTATCATAACTATTATGTGCTCTATTACCTAAATAATAAATAGTACCAAATAGTAATACAAAACTTCTAGAAATTCTAAACCAACCGCCAAATTTCATAAGTGGTAATATCTGGAAACGACGAAAGACTAATCGAAATTATTTTACAAGGTCATTTTCGTTATTTTCTACATGTCTAGAAATATTCGGAAATTAACAAATTTGATTCGAATTTTTCACACTGCTTGACCAGTGTAATAAACCGTGTAGAGCATCCCCTTCCACTATCACCTCCAAATCCTCCCATCTTACCAACACACCACATTTCCTTGCCACCCCATCATCTAATTCTTTCATAACCCCAATCCATATACAAATTGAACTAACGCAAAGAGGGACATAACACTCCCTGCCACTCCACTATTATATTAACCCATCACTTTGACACCATTATTCTTACACACGCTTCCACTATCCGTCATTACATATTCTTTTGAATTCCATTTCAGAAGCTAACCCCAACACCATACAATTCTAAGAACCTCCATATCGAGGCTCTCCATCATATAATAATCTATCTTATGGCGCTGTTGCGCAACTTTCTAATAAAACACTAAATACAATTTATTCTTTCTCCATGCACTTACTCTCAGTATCTCTGTCTTTCAACTGTAAAAGATTTCGATTCCACCACCCCCTACTACACAATTTCCTCAAACGCACATGGTGTCTATACACCCATACAGTCCTCAGTCACTCGCCCGCATCTCTTTCGAGCGTATAGACTCCACAGCATTATACTCTTCCCCTGGACATACACTCAGCTAAACTGAAGTTCACCTATCCAACTCTACATTGTTCCCTTATCTCCCTTATCTTTATATAAGTGGTTACTATTCATACTGAGCTCTTCCTTCCAATCCCTGCGGAATATAACCACCTTCATAAACGCTTATACATCAACTTCTCATAATCCACTAATCATCATCTCAGTGCTCTCGTTCTTGATCATTTCTAGCGGGTACACTTTTCATATCACCTAAGGTATCCTGCAGATTACCATCCCACACCTCAGACATGATAAAAACCTATTGTCACAAAATTTATTGTAAACTATCTTTACTATACGGGTGTCTCAATGCTACCATCATTATCTCTTCCTGCTAAGTGGGACGAATCATCCCAAAATACCTATTCTTCAGTGCAGGCAACCATAAACATAGCCCAACACACCACACACTGTCCTTAGTCACTCCTGTCATTACCCTGTCTCATTATATTATCAACAGATTTCTCGAAGGTTTATACCCACACTCAATCTATACATCTATTTCAAATCAGTTAAACAAAGCAACCATAACTAATTCCCATTAATTCTATAGCAAGGGTCTTTAATTAAATTCTGATCTATACCTTTCGCGCTTCTTAAAGAATGAGCTTAACTACATATTCCCTTATAGTCCCCATTCATTCTCAACCTACCAAACTGCATTCATTACCATCTACTTTTTTTCCTACTGTATGCACTTTTAGTATTTCCTTTTTTTCCTTCCTTATTATCACTTCCACACATCTTTCTCTTTTGCAACTTCATACATTAGCCTGTTAGTTATCAGTCTCCCAGGCTTCTTTTCTTTACTTTTAACCGCTTGCATCACCACTCATTACACTGTTAAATTCTTACAATCCTAACTTTCCAGACCACATACACATCCTTCCTATGCAGCTACTCAGCTAACTTGAACTTCTTACTATTGCTCCAGATTAATAGTATCTATTATCACGAAATGTTCACATCTCACTGCATTTACTTGCGGTGATCATATATACCGCCTTATCCTTATCCATACCCCTTGTTCACTTAACTTCTCACTCTAATTCTACCCCATTCTTTAACCGTACTCACTAACTTCCTCTCCACACCTATCGCCGACCCAACGGTAGCATTATTTTAAATACCAGAACAACATAATGATATCCGATAAATCCCTTCCTAATACCTCCTCAATGATTTGGAACATCTAAACACAAATCTAACTCCTACATCAACCTTCCCACGTCATTCCAACACAAAATCAATCAATACTTTTCATTTCAAGCAACACGCCCTTACCCTACCACCCACTCCCTCAAGTCCATACACCCTCTTAGGAGTAACTCTTGTGTTTAAAGAGATATTACTTATACAACACTTCACCTTCATTCTTCTCACATACAGTACAAATCACCCTTCTCTCCAACCATTTATTCCCAAATTTCTCATACGACACCCAAACATCACCTGTTATACATCTCTTTTTTATTCACCATATCCAACCCTAGCGGGCATGCGCCTCACATAGCAATGTCTGTAAGCTCATATATAACACCCATCCCAAATCATTCAGATTATCCCAGAAAAATGTCTCCATCTTTTAAAATTTCCCTCAGTTGGACCAACGTCACGCACCACACATATTCTTTGACCTTTCAAACTTAAATTTAACTATTAGTATAGTCTAGTACTGGCACCACAATCGTACTCCATTATGTATGTAACGCACAAAGTCACTCATCAAATTCAACTCCCCTCTCTCCCCACTTGCATTCCTTGACACACCAGCACACACACATTCACACCACCACTCAATTTTCACCGTTTCCTTTCCATCTTTGTTTCAAGTCACAGCGAGCCAAATCAAATTTGCCCTTTCTAAATACAAATCCATCACTCTCTTCCTCTTCTCATTCTAAAATTTATTCTCTGATATTCCATGTATCCCCTACGATTCATACAATTTCGCCGAAAATTAAAGAAGGCCGTTTCGTGCGATCACGACTCAGTACTCCGGAGAATAATGACCTTCAGCATTCCTAGCAAGAGATGTGGCTAATAGAGTCAGACCAAACCGAACGTTACATCCGCTCCTTAGTCTCCTTGCACACTGGTCAGACTATACGCACTGTGCCCATTCTTTCTCCCCCACACATTAGGGAAGTAATTACAAATATTTACGGTATATAAATGTGAAAGTATGAATTTCATAATTTTATAAGATTATTGAATTAAAAAGGTTGTCTATGATTCCACATATAATTATAAATATATAATATATATATATGAAATATATAAATCAATATATATATATATATAATATATATATATATATATATATATATATATAATATATAGAATTATAAATATTTATATATAATATTATATATAATATATATGGAATTACTAATGTTTTACATAACTGGAGTGGATAATTTTAGAACTATTTTGATTTGTGTAGTATATACAAAAATGATGTGAAAATGTAAAAAAAAATTATTTCCTGAGATTTCTTTTTGATGACAATTGACTATTATTGCAAACAATGTGTATCGTTAGAAAAGTGTACCTTTCTTATTTTTCATTAATATAAATTGTAGTAGCAGCTAATATTTGTAATACATTTAATGTGAATATGCTATTAAATTTATGTATTTACAAACTATTTTGGGATATCTGATTGAAACAAATTTTAACCAACTGTCACTAATACTTTGTTTTAATATTTACTACATCCATTTTACTCCTCTATTTATTGATGTTGAAGTATTATAGATAGTTATATTAAATTTCCTAAGATATTTATATACTTTATCATCATTTAATACTAAACTAAATTGTATGAGTATTATTAAACTAACTATTATTATTATTATTATTATTATTATTATTATTATTATTATTATTATGTATTATATTATTCAGCAATTACCATATAGATAAGAAAATTATATATAATAATAAGAATTGTGTAAGTAATTTATAAAAAATTTGATTTAATTACTGAGATGAGTATAATTTTTCCTTTTGGAGAGAAAAAATGGTGTCTCAGATTTTATTACTTTTCTCTTTTTTTCTTTTGTTTAATATAATTTCTCTAGGTGTGTTCTTTAACTAACTCTAACATCGTGTGTATATGAAGTCCTTATCTCTGTGATGTTCTAACATCTGCCAGCAATTGGGTTCTCGAAGAAAATCTTATCTTGAGCAGATGTACGGTGACCGATTTCTACTCTTGGAACCTTCCGACTAGTTTACATCCATACTGTTGGATACTTGTCAAAGAATAAATGATACTGTCACAATCCCAAGACACAGGAGAAGAGATATCTTTCTAGTGGTTCTAAAATTCAATCTTCAAGAAACTAATCGAGATGAAGTGATGTATCAGTAAAGAGACGATACTGAATTGCACTTACAACTTAGATGATATCGTTCTTAGAAAGTGTACTTTTATATATATAAATATATTTATATTATAATATCATATATATAAATAATTATTAATATATATATATATATATATAATTATATTATATATGTATATATTATAATATAATGTGTGTAAAGACACTAATTTTGATATGCTGAATAATCGAATTTCACTTAAGCTCTCTCGATTAAAGCCCGACCAGTTTTAAGTTTTTTTGAAGAGCGAAGTACAGTAGAGAGAGGGAGAGGAAAAGACAGAAAAGAAATTTTATTAAACATATATATTCAAATAAAAATATAGTATTATAGTTTTTAAAATCATGAGGCGGGCTATACGTTAAATAGTCGTCATAACATTTTAAAGTATAGTGATTTGTGCTCATGAATTATATCCATTGCCATGAGCACACTCACTATATACCTGCTATTAAAAATAATCTATATTATATTGTTAATTAATTGTATTTAATGATTTGAATGATAAACATAACATAATGAAAAATTATTAATGAAAGAATGTTTAGACTGAACAATATCTTACCTGCACAATCTGTGTATTATTTATAATACATTAGAAAAAACTATAGTTTTTGGCGTGTTTCATAGAGTATCTGAAGTGATAGTATAGAGTCTCCTAATTTCTAATCGAGTTAGTTTTCTTTATAAACGTACGTTCTTAGTACTATATACGTCTTTGTAGTTTTTAGATATGATATATAACCTGATCATTCAATTAATTAGACCCTCCTCGGAATATTTTTATTTAGTTGATATAAGCCACTTATGTTCTTCGTTTCTCACTCAACTTACTTATGTTACATATAGTCTAATTTAATTTAATACCTCCTTTCTATAGGGTTTCATTCTTTGTGAGTAAAGCGGCCCAATAATAATACTCACATTTGTAATCAAAACGATAATAAATACTATAACAAATATTATTGAAGAAATGAAAAAGGAGAACAATCCTTTTCAGATAAACAATTGTCTTTGATGCACAACAATATATATTAAAATAAGCCAATCAAGTCAACTTATTTCAACAACAGAAATTAGTAAAATCTTATATTCTACAATAATCGCCTTTCGAAGTATATACTATTATTTATTTTATATGTATTGGTGACTTTTTCAGGGCTGATATTGTCGTCTCTATATATTAATGAATGAATTAATGAATGAATATGAAGAAAATGAAATATTTATATTATTTAATGGATAAAGTGTAATCTTAAATTTCATTAATCTTTAATCTAATTCCATGGTGCCTGATTTATCTGCTCGAACTATTAGCTTTATTGACACACAGGAAAGGTCGCAGGCGCCAAAACACGTAAGAGTTATATGCTCAATCTTCACCAAATAAATTATATATTAGACACATACCAAACTCTCACACAATATACTTATGGCTCTTCTCTACTAAAAGAGAACAAAAGGAATCAGTTTCCTTGTCGCTTGTGTAGCTACTTTTCCGGTCACACCCTCATCATTTAATCAAAAATTGTATTATCTTAAATATAAATCTTGTGGTTATTAGTCTATTGTACACCATTAAAAGTCTGTACAGACTATACTTCTGACTGTGAAGACTACTAATATAGTTGATTGGGTATGAGCATATGCCATCCCCTTTTTTGCATCAGCGGTCGCTGTTGCTGACAGTCTCTTAGCTAACATACAAAAAAGTAAGTTGTATTTTAAATCATTTTTTTAAACTATATTTTAACTCTGCCAAATTGGCGAGTTTTTATAGTGAGCAGTCTTACTATTTAGTAAATTCACACCATCAAAATTTAGCCCACCTATAAATTAGCGGTTAATAAACCTCAAGTCAGTTTTGAATATAATCGTAACTATACTCACGTAAACTTAAAAGATATGTTTCATACCAAATGGTGCAAAAGTGTTCAAATTTTTTGCTGCAGAAAGCAAATGTCATTTAGCTGTTTAGTGAAAGCAGTTCTCCTTACCTCTACAAAAATGGAGGTTCACCTCCGGATTCCTCATCTGTTTCTCAGACTGCTTTAGAATAGAAAGCACTTCCATGTAGTTTCAAAAATGAGAGTTATGATATTTTGTAGTCAGAGGCTACTAGATCAGAGAGGACTCTCAGTATAGGTAAAGACGACCTGTGAAGGAGGGTGTGTGGATATTATATTTTTTTCGAAGTATTGGTGGAAAGTAAAGAAATGCATCCAAGAGAAATAAAATTATTAATTTGAAAGAGGACTGATTGTAGATGCAATTCTTCAGGATACGAAGCATTCTCTCCCATGCAGAAGCCATTCACGGTGCGCGTACAGAGGCAGTCTTACATGTTTAATGTTGTTGATTCTCATATGCTCCTGAAATTCATCTGAAATTAAAGAATTTTCTATAGCATTACCACCGAGAGCAAAAGTTCGGGCATTGTCTGAATATAAAAAATCTACAATTCCATAAATGTTTGTGAAACGCATGAAAGATGATAAAAATGATTGAGAGGACATATCAGGTAATAGGTCTAAATGAACTGCACGTATATTCAAGCAAGTATAAATTAATATATACATTTTCTTTTCTACAGAGCCGTCTTTTATCCAAAAATGAGAGGTGAAATCAACTCCAGTATGCTTAAATGGTTTGAAAAAATCCATTTGAGCTTGTGTGTAATTTGAGTAAAATTAGAGGAATAAGTGTGAAAAGGTAAAAAGCAGATATTATTATTTATGCAAGTAATATATTTAAAGCATAAATGTTTTTGACTGTTTGACGTGCTTTAGTGACCCAAAACCCTTTCAAACGTACCATATATAATGTAGTTTGAAGTCCCAAATGTTTGCATGCAAAGATGACACATCAGCAAACAATGAGCTTGCTGAGATGGTGTTTTTACTAAGCAAAATAGCGATTAATAATATTTATTAATCATAGTAATTAGATTTTAGCTATTCTATACTCTACTAGGCTTCTATATAAACCATTGTCTAGTCTTAAAAATAATATTTAAATCTTTTTTAACCAATTTCTGGTACTTTGTCAGTTATAAACTGATATTTTAAGAGATCGAGCATATTTCTATTAATTCAAATCCCCGAATTTTGCCTCATTTATTATTTAACTCCATATATTCTTTACTTCTAAGATGGAAATCTTTTTATTTGCTTTTAGTTTTGAAAATGAATTGGAACACGTATGCTGTTACTCTATGTAACTGTAATGCCAAACTGAAAATTTGAAATATCCAAAATATGTTCTACAAAATCATTTTTTAATACGATATTGGTTACGATATGTGTATCGATTAGCATTTTACTTTCTTTTGATAAACATTTTAATTTTCATGCTTGGCCTTATTGGATATTTTATCTAATGAAAGCCAAGCATGGGTCCCTTTTTCCATTATAATTTGGAAATTTATGTGGAAAAGTTCCCTAAAGGAAGATCCCTACTCTACTAAGTCTGCAGGGATTTTAGTGAGTGCATACGTTTGGGTCTCTTACAGATTAGTGAAAATTAATTTGAGATAATTAATACATATAATCTCATTTATAATATTATTATCAGATTTTTTTTATTTTTATATTATTCGATTCGAACCATATTTCTGATCAGTATAAAAAAGTTTGTTATATGTTATTTCATGATATTATACAGTGTAGGATAGAAGCAAGCTAATATCTATTGGAGCATCCACAAATATGTTTATTTCTTAAATGTTTATAATTGAAATAGAAAGTATTTGAGAAGAATTTAAATGCCAAATGACTATTACTACTTTAATTACACTATAAAGAGAATAAAGGCATAGGGAGTTAAATTGAGTTTTTTAAAAAGGCTGAAAGAACTTTATGTGTGTGACTTTCAGATAAATAATATTATAGTATCACTGAAATTATCAAATCAGTCCTATAGATTCTCACGAGCAAATATTAATTTAAAGAGTTATGCAATTCGAGTGTGTTATAATCGATAACTTATATCGTAAAATCATTAGAATCTGAAAGAATTTATATAAGCATAATATGATCAAAGTCCGTTACTCAATAATTTTCTAGATAATTTGGTTCGTGCAGAAATAAAAGTAACAAAGCTTATAGTCTCCTCATCCCAGTTGAGTCTGAACCTGCCAAGTTTGTTCTATCATCAGAAGTCCTATAAAATGTATCCTTTACAGGCAAAAAATAAAATTAATTGACTAGGAGATCATTCAGAATAAGCACAATTTGTATAATTAATATAGTGAGGTTTATGGTGAGAGGTGGGTAGAGTAAGAAACGCCCCCCGAACAAGAATCAATATTAAAGAAAAATTAATAAATTATTAACTTTTTATTTTTATTTTTCCCCCCTCCACTCCTCCCAATATAAACATAAATCCTCCTCACTCTCGAGTTTTTTTATTTTAAAATAATAGTTTTATTTTTTCCATTATTATTATATTTTTTAACCCATCAATGTTTTCTGATGATATTTTTTGTTGTTAACCTCTCTAAAGAGATCTATTATTTGATGTATATCCATTGATTCATTAATTTTAATTATATTATGAATATTTAATCTCTATTAAATATTTCTTTCGTATTTTCAACTAACATTAGTATATAACTTCAGCACGGTACTGTCTATTCATTATCATTAATGATCTTTGTATGCATTATCTTTAATTTTTAATTGAATTCGAGCTATAGCTGTATGATACATAGCGTATATATAATATATACATAGAGATATAGCCTCATCACACTCCTTCACTCTGTTCCACATTACGTACGGATATCTTACTCTCTTAAGTTGTGATATTACATGAATAATGATTCAATGCGTAGGATATATTGAGTTACTGATATGACTATTAAATGAGCGATTGATCCCCTAACATAAAAGAAAATTTCATTCCTAAAAACTTTAACAAGAATTAGACAAGAATCAATTAGTATAGCTTATCGGTGTGATAATTATTGATGAAAGACTCGTTAAATCAAGATGAATGGAGAAGAAGCCATACCAAATATAATCGTGGCATATCGATATGTGATTAATTCTTGATTTTTATTATACCATAGGAATGCCAATCGATTCTTGTCTTCTTCTAATTTTAATCTGATCTGAAGGAATGCAGATTTTACATCTGAAACGATAACATATTTGTTACATCTAAAATTACATAATATTTTAAATAAAGAACTCATAAGATCAATGCCCGGAAAAGCAGCTTCATTCAGAGATGGATTTGCGTCTGTTTTGAGGCTACATTAAAATACCGTGTCGACACTTATAGTTACTTGTTGCATTCCTTTATTATTGGTTGTGTGTGGTATGCCAGACATAATTTTTAAGTAGGTCAGTGAAGCACATTTTATTTTTTCGATAAGAGAATATTACCTTTGATTGTAATTAGTATGTGTGTAAAATACTTCAGAATAATAGATTACGATAAATCAGCGAATCTATCTAAATTTCCTCATGAGGCACACTCGCAATTTACTGCGGAAAAATAAGAAATATCTGGGAAAAACGTGAGTAGCGATAGAAGGGTACATTTCTGTTAATTTTTCCTCATGGAGGGTCACAAGAATTATTATCTGTCATAATCAAATGACATATCGGATTTCTCAGCATCTTAAAATCTCCCTGGTCTATCCGTCAGTGTAATGAGTTTGTGTAAATCTCGATATCAATGATGTCATTACTATCAACAATACTATAGATTCTAAACTATACAAATTTTTCAAACCTAAATCTAAGTTTCTGGGATATTTTTTAATCACTAATAATAAAAAGAAATTAAAATAAGAAATAATTATAGTTATGAAATTTGATATAAATTTTGTGGAACAATCCGTGAAACAAAATTAATGTTCTCTTGTTTTTTTGCAGTGTCACAGTTGTCCGAGCCACTCTCTCACTCCATTTTTGATGTATGGACGCAAATCAATAACTGAGCTTGTGTGAATAATGCAAGTTCTTCTTTACAATAAGTCAATGACAACAGGCGACGCTCTTCCTGAGAGCAGTTGTGTAATAATACAAATGTTAAAACGTTATAACTATGAAGTCGCAATGAGGAAAGAGAGTAATTAGCACTATAGAAAAATACTTTCTACTTTACTAATCCACATTAGTTCAAAAATACACGATATTATCTCCATATACAACTAGATACCTACTCTGGAAGTGAAGCACGACACGCATGCTACCTTTCATACATTATGATCGAGGAAAAGGTATAATAAGCTAAATTTGCGAGAGAATTATCAATGCGGATAAAATTTCCTCAGAGACCCCTATTAATCTTCGATCATTGTTCAATTATGTCCATTGAATTCGTTACGTTATAGTGAGAAGAGAGTTTATGTAGAACATTATTTATACTTACTCATATTAGTCATGTCATGAACAGCCTGATCCAAACCTTCAACTGAAAAAATAATCTTTTTTATGATCTATTTATTATGTAAAGACATATCAATGAAAAAAGATAGCTTTAAAATTATTATCTTCTCTATTCATGGGAGTCTATGTAGACCCTTTTTAATCTTTTATGATGTGACCCTTAATGTTTATATTTTGCTATCTTTATTTCGAAATCTAAAAGTGCTATCTTTTACACTTGTTATTTCAATTATGTGCGAAGATCCTTGACAAAACGAGCTAAGGCTTAAAAAAACACAATGTGTGGATGAATACGAAGCTAAAATCTGTGGAGACCTATACAATGTAAAAAGTAGCATTATTTCATTTTTTTCATAGTTGATAAAGTATAATACAAAAGAGCAATACATTTGTGAAACGGTAAGCCAGAGGATTTGACTCGTGCAAAAGCAGCCTCCGCCAATATTGGTGAATAGCCAAATGTAAAGGCTTACAAGTTTTCCCTGTATCTTCTGATTTGATGTATCCAGCTCCGGCTCCACCCTTTGTCTCACAATCTGCTAGAAGAGATTTACTAAATAAAGCTGAAATATGAGAGTTGAGAAAAATACAAATGAAACAAGGATAGAGCGTAATTTATTTGAAGCCATACACGGAGGAAGCAAGGGGTTTATCGCTACCATCTGTAAACATAAAAACCCAGACTCTTACATTTGGAGCAACTCGCTCTTTATTGGCTATGACATAATTCATTACACTTAAACAAGAGTCTTCTTGGACAACTATTTGCAAATCTTATTTAGTACTCAAATTTAAACTGGTTTTCAGGCTACAACCTTTTCCCTATTACTACTAAAATTAACTACTAAAATTAAACTTGTTTTATTTTGGGATTTAGCTTTTACGCCTATTTGAATTTTTATTTTGGTTATTAAAATAAATTCTTTACTAGCCAAAAAAGCTGGTTTCTGAAATTTTGTTCTAGAAAATATTTTTAAATTTCAAATGAATAGGTCAAAAATAATGCATGTAAAGATGGTTACATCGAACACATTGGGATTAAAAACGAGTTCTCGTTATCAAATCTGAAACATAGGAAGTTGCTGAAAACTCATAAGAATTTACAATCTCAAATGAATAGGGCAAACACGGTACATTTCGAGAGGATGAAATAAATCCTCTAAAACGATTAGTGAAAAAGTTTTGTAAGAAATCGCTTATGTCAATAGACTCTGACGTGCTATTGAACCATGTGCGTGACTGTCTACTATGACTAGGTATTCATCAATATTGGGAGCACGAGTGATTTTACGTTATTAATTTATCTACTATATAAGGTATATCTAAAAACTCCCTTTTTAGCAAGTTTAAAGCATATATGCATAATCTTTCATTGAATATGATAACTCTCACATGATCTCTGAAAGACCTTGTGACAAAGGATGAATTTAGTAGTATATGATTTATTATGATTACTAGCATAAAATTTAGCCTTATCAGTCAGGTTAAAAGACTTGAGTCAATCCTAATTAAATTATACAAGAACTGGTGTGAAAAAGTATAAAGATTGAAATATAAATCATGTTCTGAGATTCTCCCTAATCCCATATATCCTGTCGTGAACTGATGCATAAAAATGCATTTCAATGCAGGAGGGTTAGGCTCACGTTTTAATCCACAAATCATTGAAGCCATTATTAGTCTTGAATTAATCATGTGTTCGATGTAATTTTGACTCTCTCATAAATTTTAGCTGCTACTTCTAGCATAAGGAAAAATTTATAATTCTAACTATAACATCGTGTGTGAAGTAACTTCAAAACAAATTGACGCCATTACATAAATCTTTCCTATCCATAGACAACACATTCAGTCAACCATCAAAGAGATAAAATCACGTCTACCTTACTAACCTAATAAAAACAGCTATATATCTTCCATGATGTTTTCTGAAATTGAAAATCAGCACATAATATAGCTCTTTCTAAACAAATTTCCCTTGACGGAACACACAAGACAAATTTTTGTGATTGTTCAAATAATTCCTTAATGTACGTATGTGACAGTGAAAAAGAAAAAAGAGAAGAAAGGCTGAAAATTAAATACTTCAAAAAGTCAACATTCTAAGAGCAGTTAAAGAAAGAAATGAAAAGTATAGTTTATAAAGAGAAACTTATATTAGATTATTTAATCGCTATAGACATAAGAATGAGGCGCGGGATTTGAGAATAAAACTCATAAATGCGTGTCAGTCCAAAATACGAATTGGAAGAACAAGATTAAGTTAAATCTGATGACACAATTGTTCTTATTTACTCAAGAATATGTTTACACGTAGTCAAAACCATAAAAGATCAAATTCGTCTACTGTGTTCTGCCAGTTATAGTATTATTGTCTTTACAGCTAGGATTTAACCTGATTACTCTTGTAAAATTTTTCTACAAGTAATTTATCAGCCCTATCCTGACTGCGAATCTCTACTCTGTATCCCCAAGTCCTATCTAGTGTAGATGGTTTCATATATTACTCTACATGCTCTTCTAGAAAAGATGATCTTATAGAACTACAAAAAATATTAAATATTTAAAATATTATAAACATTATGACGAAATCTTACTATATTGAACTCCTTCACCTGAAATTGTGTAATTTAATCAATAAACCTATAATTACTCTAAAGGACCGTACGCAAACTCAATTACGATGTAGATAAAAAATAAAGTTAATATGAAATATAAATACCTATAACATAACTTAATTCTATATATATATACTAATTTATGATAAAAATATACTATATTATAATGTAATATATTATTCATATATAATTTAAATATCTTCTTTCGTTACTTTATACTGCCTTCACTCATTATAGTCCTCAGAATGGGTTCTGCTCAGCGATGTGTGTAATAAGAACGGAGCCACTCGCAAAGAAAAGAGAATTCCCAGATGCTTAGAATGTTATGATGATGGAACAAGATAGGCAGGACATAAGAGTTTCTCACCGAGAAGAAGTAAGACAGCACACGAGGAGGGAAGCAAAGATTAAGAATATTTTATACCTAGTCCCCCTAATACAATATATACAAAGATAACAAATTTAAATTAGGCTGAGGAACTCATCTGAGTACGCTTGTTTCAAAAAATACATGAATCCAGCCGTGCTAACTTGTCCGTCTAAAAGTCTATCGATATGGTGATGATCTCGCTCCGTGCATTATGATTGGATCAATCCCTCCAACTATGGTGTACGATCCTCACAAGGGGTAAGAGACTCATACCTGTCGCCCACGGTGTGGCCCACTAAAATTACCAGGAATTAACTCGCTTCACACTCTTAACATGATATTTAATGTATTATGAATGAGTCACAACTCAAATCATATTCGAACTATACACTTATAGATGTATAGAAAATTATGAGACAGAACACATTATTCTTTTATCCCTCTGCCAGCAATCGTATCTGTTAACCCACACGTACAGATTTTACTATACTATCAGTTTCCGCTTGACCTTATTTCGTATAGTGGTAATTGCAATAGCTGTGACTACCGCTCTCCAATATCTCCTATCGAGTTAGTTCTTTTTAATAGATTTCCTTCAGTCACGAGTGCTTTTTCAGCTTCTGATGGGAAACGACCGGTCGGTGTATATAAACACCAGAGACGAGAGCACATTTATTTCTGTGAACCCACTGTCTTCGTTTATACATCCACACTTTTCTCGCCTTTACATTCACATTTCAGCTCCTTATACTACCTTTAACACTTCATATTTTCATTCCTGGTGATCTTTCATCTGAGTAAATGCGGCGACCACAAACATCACAATCTTTCAGACATTAATAATAGTTTATATAATTTATTATTAAAAAAATGGAAATCATACACTCCCTCTTCATTCAGATACTATTAGTTCTCCTCTTGTTTCGCTGCACAATCTCACACTAATATTTACACATCACACCTAAGCAATTCAAGTCTTCAACAACAATCAGTAGTTAAAAAGCTTTATTCTCGACATACATTCGGCAACTTTTCAGACTGGGTTCCTAGATTATTTCCTCTGATCGTCTCTTATATTTTTAATATCGAATATTCGATTCTCAATTACAAATGCCACTATTAGCAAACTGACAACGTAAAATAAGAAATTAGTTTTACTCCTATATTAAGATGCATAGAGAACACTGTTCTTAAATTGATACTCACATTATATCTCAACAATATTATACTTCTTAGTTAATTCCAGACCTAATAGTTTCTCATAACTACTATTAATACATAATTAATATATACATCATAATATATAGTTAAGGTAAACAACATACTACTCTACATGTTAAAGTAACCTATGATAACTCAAGACATTAGCTTCCCTTTTATAATTCACTCACAACGATATTATTATAATTTAGTCACTCACATGACCATACTATACTTACCTGTACTACTAATTCTACAATAATAAATTTACCTACTACACTTATTAGAAACGTTTTACGTAAGAGAAACTTATCTTACATATATATATACCATAACATTATGAACAACTAACTTTTGTTCTAAGTTCATTATTCTTTCACCACATAGCATTATGATATACTTACACCTATCTTAAACATAATCTATATATATACTAATACACTAGTAAGGTCAACGTTTCCTCCCTACTCAATCCAACCTAATTAATCACTTACTCTTATTAATCCACGTTATTAATACTATATTATATTACTCAAAATGACCTCCATCCTTATTTATACTAACACTCCTTGAGCCTAATACTACTTTCTATATACCAATATTCACTCTCTAAATATATAAATCTATATATCTATCTATCTCCATCGTATCAAACAAATTTTCTGTACAGCCCGCAGCAGATTCAAGAACACACACACTATAGAAAAAACTAACAGAATCTAGTGAAACTCTAGTCTACAACAGTTTTACCATCAAAGCTAATAGGTAAGGCACCCGTCCACTCGTCTCCATTCTCCCCTAATTCTACCATAACTTCCCTATTATTTTTTCCCATGACCGTATCAATAACACACCGCTCGCTCCCATACCGTGCGAAACTTGAAATTATGTCCATAGTGTCATTGGCATAAAATGCTAATAAAGATTCTCTCAGACCACCAATCTACCTTCTTAGTTGAAATCTCGACGCAAATTGTGTGGCGATACGAGATCATATCATCCAAGGTAGAAGTACTATAGGAGAATAGTTATGACTAATCTCAACCATATAGCAGTGACTGAGTGGATATTGACATTCAGAGGACTGACACGCTTAGAATGCCCTTAAGAAACATCCTCTCGAATATACCACAAGCAAGGTCAGACCGAATTATCATCAACTCACCACGGTCTCTAGCTTTACCTCGATTGTATCATCCATAGCAGTCATTCTCAGAACCCACACTGCATCATCCGGTATCATCATTATCATATGTATCCATTCTAATTTGAGAGAACCGTCCAATATTGAAGATGCCCCCTGAGACAGCACGAAAAACGTACGTAAAGTGATTGTCGATAACACCTGCCATAAAGAAATAACCACATAAGTGCTAGAATTGCGACAATTCTTAGCCCTTGAAATTAAAAGCTACAACATAAAGCTATCAATTTATCCTTTATGATTGAGCAGAAGTGTTTAATCATGACTGTATAGATGATATGAGTAAGAGGTAGTTTACTAGTTAGTAATAGCTAGTATATAATACATTGTTATGCAACAGAAGTTGCTGGATATTTTTTATCAATATAGCTAAAATAATTTTTTACTGGTTAAGTAATTAACCAAAGTGAGAATGTCAACACCCTTATTCTCTCATTTTAATGTGATAAATAAGTAATTGGATATTGACCCTTGTAAATTATAAAACCTACTATTAGCATATTAATATTATACTCACTTGCATGAGTACTGAAATTGAAAATATAAATATTTATATATAGATCAATTAAGTTAATATAGGATGAAGATAGATAGAGTAACTTTTGTATCTAATATATAGTATTTCGAAATATGACTCAAATAAATACCATAACTAGTGGAATATTAGAATAATATAGTAGTAAAAATTTATATATATTATAAGAATGAATGTAATAAGAATAATATATTATATAAATATATAAATCAACTGTGTATACATAACAGCAAACATAACTAATTATCAAGTACGTATTTATTATTAATCAATATAGCAACTTATAATTTTAGTACAATACTATGCTGTAAGTCCATACTAATATATCTATAATAATGATCCTAAAATACTAGAATTTCATATATACTCTGAACAACGAAGAAGAGAAAATGGAATCAATAGTAAATAGTACTACTTCTCCAGTATTATATATATTATGCACTGTTACCACAAACATCTCATACACTAAACACACCATCTTACTACACTCTCGTTTATTTTCTCGTAATACACCAAATGGACGCTCCAAGTATATTATCTGTCAGAAATTCAGCGCTTTTTCATTTCCACTGTACAGCACAGATTTTGTCTTTCCTTCGGGAATTTACTTAAGTGCATCTATTAGGATTTAATACTAGACATTCCCGATTTTCGTTTGGCGTTCTGTTTAGGAGATTGCCCCTGGGTAAATTTTGTTTGGTTCTGACTCGTGGTATCGGGTCCGAGTCTGTTTATTGTACGCTAGTTGGTGGCTCCTGTACACTCACTCAAAAAAAAAAAAAAAAAAGAAAAATAAAAAAAAAAAAATATAAAAAGATATGATTATCTATCTTTTAATAATATAATATATATATAATAAATATTATATTAATATATATATAATACGTATTATATATATATATTATATATTATAATATATATAATTAAACCTCACATAATAAGCATGATTATATATGCATTTTAGTATATATAATGAATTAGTGATGTATCGAGTATGTAGGTTAAAACACGTCCGCACAAAGTTTCAAAGCTTTAATCAAGACAAATATAAATTATATAAAATATATTGAGTTGATGAAGAGGGTTCAAAGATATCCATAACATAAAAAAATTTTGATGTATACAGATCCGCAGTGTGACTTCATTGTTAGGTTACTATTAATTATCGGTATGTTCCTAAACTAACCCCTCTCTCCAATGAATTCTAAACTACATCACATACTACTGTTTCCTCTCTCAATAGTCACTTATATGCGTCGGTTTAGATATCTCCCGCTACATCTATTATCTAGAATTTAGAAAATTATCTTTTTATCTTTCACTTATCATCCAATCTCGATTTGTGATATTCCTCATCTTATTTTGCCATAAGGTCACTTACCTCCACACCTCCTCCCAGATTTTTGAACCTTGAAATCGCTTCTACCAGAATCACAACTTCATTTTTTCAAGTGGATGCCCCCATCTATATTTGAAAAGACCTATGAGGAACGCTCTTATCTTCTAATCCATTCTTTGGCGACATATTGTACCCACGTCGTTCTCCTCCGGGGTAATTCCCCCCTTTCTGCCATTCTCTTGATGTCCTGTGATTTCTCTCTACTATTGGCATTGCCACTTGCTCTGTTTGCTGCTCTAAGACCCGTTCAATATTTCCTTTTTTACACAACCCTTCCTACATCAGTTGATCTGAACGCCGTACCGTTATCCATCATAAGCTGTTTCATTGGCCCCCTTTCCACAAGCACTTCCTCCAACTTCCTAATGATTTCTCTTGCCGTCATTATTCAAAACTTTCCAAATTGCTAATCTGCTCGGGCCGCAATCAACAATTGACAGGTAATGCTTCCCTTTGTAATGCGTGACGTCTATCGCCACCCTCCACCAATTCCTGCTTACTCCTAATTACCCTTTCCCGAACCTTACTGGCGCAGGATCTATTTATTGGCATGCTTTGCAATCCTTCACGCAGTTCTCCATCACTTTCCTCGTTGGCCTCCGGTACAACCATCTTCGTCAGATACAAGGTTCTATTCACCCCAAAATGATGTTTTTCATGCAAATCCTTAACTTTCTTTTCGATACTCGCGACAGCAGCAATTTCCTCTTCCCTCTGCTCTCCTTCTTCGAAAATACCCATCCAAGATTTCCTGACTGGTTAAACTATCAGCTTTATTCATCTCTGATCTTACAAACTTTACACTCACTGATGACCCGAACTCTATTATCAGCTGACTCAGAACCCCCAATCTTCTCTTGATTAGCATTTCTGCTGAGCCTCTTGTTTTCACTCTTCTTTCCATTGTAATTGCTGAACCTAAAAAATTGACTACCGTCATCGAATCTGTTTTAATTTCCAGCTCTTTCAGACCCCACTTTAATGCCAAATTCACTCCTCTAATAACCGCTTCTAATCCATTCTTTGGCGACATATTGTACCCACGTCGTTCTTCTTTCTGATTTCCTATAGCGATACACCAGTCTTCAGACAATCTTTCCCCACATCTCATTTTCAACGCCGCCCCTAATGAGCCAGAATCTGCTTGTTCATCAACTATCCCATTTACTCTCCGCGTGTATCTTGTCATTACCTGTAAACCCTCCAAAAACCTTTTACTGTGTCTCTTTCCTCCTTCACTTCCTCTACCATTTCCTTTAATACTCGAAATTCCTTATTACTCCAATCATATACGTCTGTTACAAATCCATAAAGAATTTCTGCATGTCTTTTCAAATAGCTTGTGGCTACCCTTAGCCAACCTACAACCGGGTTGTAACAGTTTGCTTCCCCACAGTACGCAACACAAATTGAAGAATACTACTGCTTCTTTTGTGAATAGATTTACCTTCTTATATAGTCTGTTAAAATTTCACTCAACCTTACTTTCTTATAAACTCTTTAATTTATATCCTATCTTTATTATTTATTTAATTATATTTCACAATTATTCCTACTAGCTCTGTTATTCTCACCATCAAAGACTCATTATTGCGTACAGTTCCAAAAATTGCTAAACAGTGTTAAAATTATAATGAACTACATTCTTCCTGCATTCCTACTAGATGTATTTATCATTTCTCACACATTTTATAGTATCTAATGTTATGGCTTAGTCTCAGTATCTCTTTATCTTTAACCTTGATGCCAAAACCTCTCCTACAAAATTTATCATCTATAATCATATTTCTCCTTAGTAGAGCATCATTATATATATATATCAGTATATAAATTTATAATTAATTCACGAAATAGTTATATAAGCTATAGTTATATAAGCTCTAAGTTATAGTTATATAAGCTATACTTTTATCACTAGGTAACACTTATTCCTATATTACGAGGCTGCATAGGATAGTTTCCAACACGGAAAACAATATATATTAGCTCATAACCACACAATACAATTAGACAGTAGTAACGCCTATCTTTCAAATTTTCCTACCTCACTGGCTTCGTACCCAACCATCTTAAGTAATGCCTTTTTCTCCTCCAAAACCCTTAGGCAGTTTCTATCATTCTCAGCGAAACTATCTCATCCCATGTCTTTTATGGCATTCATATGTGATCGTTTTATATCACACTCCTTAAGTATCTAACCACTGGCTCTGAATTTTCACCTTCATAGATTTATTTTTAGACGGTTGCAGTTCACTATGCCAATTCATATTGCAGAATCACCATTTTCACTATTCCTACTCGCTTCACACTTCTAGAGTTTACCAAGTTTCTCTATAATAATACCTTCTGGATTGAATCCCGATTTCTCATCAGACTTCAGTATATAAACTTCTTTAGACACTCAATTAATACATCTCCGACCGTTCATTTTCCCTATCAACTAATGCCACCAGGAGTAGTTCTCGCTCACATCCACGGAGCTGATATCAACATATTGCGCATTCATATTTTTCCATTTCCCACATCGCCAAAACATTAAGTTACTATTCCAAATTAAATTCACATACACAAAAATTTTAAACGTCATCTAATGTCTCATATCTTACCTATTTTATCACTAAGTTTTCTTCTCCATTTTACTGACTGCCGCAAACCCCCTGATTGTAAATATCCTTCCACGATCTCCGTTTCTTACTCATGGTCCAAATACATTACGTACTCAAAAATAATTCTCTCTAGTCCACTCAATTCGAGCCCCCAAGTTGAATATTAATAACTTATATCTAGTTCTAATAAAGTTATATCTACACCATTATATTATTAGCTCTTCAAGTCAACGCTACTTCGCTTCTCAATGATTCTACTCCCCCTGATGTATCGCTACCTACTTTTCCCCCTTTCTACGGGATAGTTTTTCTATCCCCAAAGCTGAGAAGAGTTGCAGACCGGTGACTCTCGCACTTAATTCCTTTCTATTCTTCCATACTTCAACAAATCTTCCTTCACCACAGAAGAGAACACCCCGAATCCCACTAGGGCTTTTCCCCTTCTTCATTTAATAATATTTCTTCATAATAAATTAATCTTGGAATCCCTCTCAATGCTCCGACGAGTCCGCCTCCGAAGCAGCGAGCCCGCCGTTCTCGTTTCCATCTCCTCACATTCTATTGCAACATGACCTTTTTTGCCACAATTCCAGCATTGAAATTTTCTTTTACAATGTTTCCTCAAGTGTGGCCCTCCGCATGAGAACATTTAATCGAAGTCTCAAAAGGTTTCCCTGCATTTTGCTTTCCCTTTTCCCTCCTTCGCCTTGCCACTCCTCGAGGAGATTGGGTCTCTTTTTCTTTAGTGTTAAGGTGCAACACATCGTGGAGCTACGAAACCAGCCACATTTGTAAATATGCTTCTCCCCAAATTCCAAATCCTTTCTAGATCTCAGCATTCGGCTATTACGTAAATCTCTTTTCTGCACGTGACGTGGATCGCGTAGAAAGCGAAATGCACCGTAGTCGTAAAGCAAGCCAGTTTCCATGTGTGGAGTGGTGTGTGTGTGGAGGGGCTAACCTCACTGCAGACTTCTCATCAAAGCAAGATTTATTACAATAATATCAAATCTGCTCATTGACCCTTTCACTTCAGAAATCTTTGTTTAGATGGGCTATACACGTTTAGTTATTTGATAACACATTACGACGGCATAACAATGTTCGTTTTCTCACTGCCAAGAGGACTCATATCATAATAGTTAATTCCTTCATCACACGCATATCCTAATCACCACTGAGCTGGCTTTGTCAATTACTGTTCGAAATTTTATTTCTGATCTCCCTAATTCATTATTGATAGAAATTAATAACATGAGCAATATAGAGTACTAATATCCCTTCTAAAAATAGTATACGTTAAATATGTGAGAATGCTGCTTTCATCGCTTCACATTGTTAATCTGTGCTACCATGGACTACACTTTTGATTACAAGCCTCTACATTCTTCGCTACCGGTATCATAATCTTCACCACATTTCAGAGAAGTTTTATCCTCTTTTGAATCTTAGTCCATTTCTATTTTTTTATTTCTTACAGTCCAGGTATAAATTTGTAAGTTATAAATAAACACGTAATAAATATGAGAAAAAGGGGGACAGCAAATAATTTAATACATAATGTTCAAAACATAAATTATTTAAAATTAATATATAATATTGAGAATATATATATACATAACAAAATAATTCGAGTATTGAAAATCGAAGGTTGTAGGAATTAGTGTTTCTTCTTTATTAGCAAAGATATTTTTCTATTAATATACAATAAATGTCAACCTAATTATACCTTACCCCCAATATGACTTACACACTTTGATATTATATAATATTATTATGGAATATGTAAAGATTATATAATTTGTATAATATTTGTAATTTAATAATAATTTATTATTTGTAGTATGGAATATATTATTATATATATATAATATTTATATACAAAATGTGTATATTTATGTTATAAATAAAGTAATTAATTAATATTGTATGTTTACGTATATATATTATTAATATTATTATATTATATATATTAATATTATATATATATACTTAATATATATTAATATTATATAAATATATAATATATTTATATTTAGATAAAATATTAATTAATCATTATTACTATATTTATAATCAATTAAAAAAATTAAAATGAATGGAATACACATTCATATTACTAATATTATAATCCTAATCAAACATTTAAAACTTTAAACCCAATTATTTTTACCTTATATTATCCCATACCCAAAATCACTATTTATTAATTTTATATCTTTATTTCGTTATTATTTAAATAAATTATAACTATATAAATTATTTACTAATTCAATTTTTTTGGTGTTTTGTTCTATTTGTGATAATATTATAAATATGTAATATAAACTAGTCAATGTTTAGAAGGCATTGAGACATTATTTTAATTATCTGTTTGGCAAAAATTGTGTTATTCATATTTAACATGTTATAAAATTAGAGCTCATTGACTTCTTAATAATGACTCTTCAACCAGTTTCTAATTTTGCCTTTCTCCCCTCTCGCGGAATGATGGAAATATGTAGAAATTGACACAAACCATGGCAGTTTCTACAATAAAAAATTTCAATGATATGTAACTAATAACCCTAAAAATCCTTTAAATACTTTGACACATCCCTAGCTCTTAAATATATTTTAACTATAAAATCCCTCACTAAATAAATGCATTAAAGTTGAAAAAATAACGTTATAACAATTTTATTAAACACATCCACATTGAATAATAACTCAATCCCAAATCACATTAATATAAAATAAATAACTTAATAATATTAGATTAAGTTCCAAAAAATTTTCGTTTTGATCACAGTAAGATAGTAAAACAGGATTTACTTATAGGGAGTTAATTAAAGACGTAAATTATCAAAAATTAAATTAATACATTTATAGGCTTTTATTTTGATTTTGCAATTTTATTTTAATATATTTCTTTATAAAGAGTCCTAATATTTCGATGTTTATGCAATATGATGAAGACTTCATTGAGATTCTATCGAACAGATCACGATCGCTTCGTTATAACTATTTTAAATTTAACTCTATGTCCACTATTTTAAAATTCAAATTTTTTCCTCCAATACCCTTCTAAAACGTAGTCTCTTAATAAGCTGAGTAAAGAAGAAGACTTTGCGCAATCTCTGCTGTATTGTATTCTTTTGATATGTTGAAAATTGGTGTTGGTTAGGTGGGTTTATATTCGAACTTTACTTTTCTTTTGGGTGATCGACGTTTTCCGCCATTACATAATTGATTTTCACGTACCCCGAACCAGCCTTCCGAGTACCCTCAAGGGTACGCGTGACCCAGTCAGCTTGGTGGAATCACTCGCACTTATTATATATATTATATATATTGATATATAATAGTATATATGATATATAGGATATATGTTAGACTATAAGGATATCAATTGTATTGGTTAACTCAAAACGGTTATTAATATTAGTTTGAGTTGTATGGGTATAACACTTACTCTTCACAGAGTCCAGAATAAATTTGATTAAAATTTCCTCTTTTTCGATATAATCTCTCTCTCTTACTCTCCTTCTTAACCTCTTTCTCTACTCTCTACTCTCTCCTTCTCTACTCTTCTCTCTCTCATCTTACTCTTCCGTACTTTAGTATCGCTTTGTTCTTCTCTCGTCTCTCACTCATCTCTTTTCTCTTTCTTCTTTTTCATCCTCTTCTTCTTTCTCTTTCTCTTTATCTCTCATTTCTCTTTTCATCTTTTCTCTTTCTTCTTTCTCTTTCTCTTCATCTCTTTTCTTATTACTATATATTCTATATTACTCTTCTGTTCTACTTTCTCTCTACTCTCTCTCTCATTTCTCACCCTATCTCATCGCTCTCTTCTCTCTCTCATCTCTCTCTTCTATCTTCATTTTACTCTTACTTACATCTCCTTTCACACAATCATAATTATAGATAGCATTATTTATTATAAATAATGTCATTTTTTTGCGACACTTCTCACAGAAAGTAAGTATATTAATATAATATACTAATTACTTGTACTTTATATATTACGTTAATCTCTCTCTCTCTCTTCTCTCTCTCTCTCTCTCTACTCTCTCTCTCATTTCTCATCAATCTTTTGTACTTTCTTCCACTTATTTTTTTTTTCTTCTCTTCTCTATCTCTTCTCATCTCTTAATTTATAGATATGACATATTTATTAATATGATATTTTTAATTGATATACTTACAGAAGAGAGTTTATTATATGGCTGAGAGGGTTAGTTCCCCTCTTTTTCGTTAAATTATTTATATTATATTATAATATCTTTCTCACTCTCTCTCATCTCTCTCTCTCTCTCTTCTGCTCTCTCTCCTCTCTCTCTATCACTTCTCTCTCTCTCTCTCTCTTACTCTATTACTCTCTCTCTTCTCTATCTCTCTTATCTCTCTATTCATCTCTCTCTTCTCTCTCTTCTCTCTCTCTCTCACTCTCTTCTCTCTCTCATCCTCTTCTTCTCTCTCTCTTATCTCTCTTTATATACTATAGGCTTACTCCATTTTCAATATCTCCTCACTCTCTCTCTATTCCTCTCTCTCTCTCTCTCTGCTTCTACTCTCTCTATCTCTCTCCTCTCTTATACTCTCTTCACTACTCTCACTTACTCTCTTCACTCTCTATCTCTCTCTTCTCTTCTCTTCTGTTCTCTCTTCATCTTCACTCGCTCTCGCTTGTCTCTCTCTTCATCTCTACTCTTATTCTCTCTTCTCATCTCTCTCTCTCTATCTAATATATATATATACAATATATATGTATATAAATAAGTATTTTAATTGGTAAATACTTCAAGAGTATAAAGAGTAATATAAATCTCTTGATAATAAATGTCCTCTTTTATTACTGTATAATACTTCTACATATCTACCTCTTTCATCTCTCTCTACTCTCCTTATTATCTTATCTCTTACTCTTCTTCACTTACAATCTGACCTTTTATAAGATTAATAAGCCAAAGCTTAAATTAAATAATAAGGGTGATATTTTAATATGTATTTATGTAAAGTAGTACTATTAGTTATTAAGAGTTTATTATTAATCAGTTTTAATATTATTTAGTATTTTATATAAATAATAATGTATATAGTATATTTACTTCTGATTATTATATAGTGGGGGCATGAATGAGAGATAAGATAAGAATAGAAAGAAAAGTCCAAAATTTAGCTGAAAGTATAAGAACGTCTCAAAAGAATAAGAGAAGATGTAAGAATAGATGGAAAGAAAACTTGAATAGAAAAGAGGAGTAAGATATATATAGAGTACTGTAAATATATAAGGAAGGATAGTAAAATAATAAATTATTATGAGTACTGTGAGTAATAGAAGTAAGTGAAAAAGAAGATATAAAAACGGAAAAAATCTTAAAGGCTCCTAAATTATTGCATCAGCTTTTTTTTATAGATTCACCAAATATAAGTTCGGACTCCCATATTAAGTTACATAACTCAAAAAATAAGAAACTTAAAAAACATTCATCAAATCATCAATATGAA
>JABUQX010105755.1:5000-25914 GCA_015478945.1 Trachelipus rathkii | reverse complement strand
TTTTTTTTTTTTTTTTTATTTTTATTGAAATTATTATAGATTAGAGATATGAGTGTTTAGGTTAGTTATTTGGTTAGTGGTTAGTGTGGTGTATGGTCTGAGTTTTTCGGAGGGAGTTTCTTTGTTTAATAAGTTTTGACTGATTTCGGGAGATAGTTTAGGATTGTAGAATTTTCTGTGACCCTTAGGTATGTAGAAGATTGGCTGATTGATGGATTGTGTGTTTAAATGAATGTGGAGCTGTTTACTTGTTGCTATGTTGTTGTATGTGGTGTAGGGTTATATGGGATTCGATAGGTTAGGTAATTCTGTCCAGTTAGCTTTTTTGTAGTTAGTAAATGTGTTGGTCTTTTTTTGGGGAGTTTGGTGGGGGGAGGTCAGAGATATGAGGATAGGGAGATGATCTGATTGTAGGTCGGTGGTTGTGTCCCAGGTTAGTCTGTGATGTAGGGAGGGGGAACAAAATGTGACGTCTGGTGAGGTGGGAGATTGGTTGGCTTGGGGAGGGATTCTGGTGGGGAGTTTTTTTGAGTTAAGGATATTCAGGGATTCCAATTCATTAGGGATATGGTTATCCCGGGGATCAGATGGGTAGTCTTCTTGCCAGGCAGTGTGGTGGGCATTTAAGTCGCCTCCAAGGATGAGATTTGGGTATGTAGCTATTGTTGATAGGGGGGGTGAGGTTGTTTGGGGGCGGGTTTGGGGTGGTCGGGTGGCGAATATAAAGGTTTGAAGATGTTTTAGGTGGTCTTGTTCAGGAGTATGAACAAGATTGGGATTTTATAAATGCGGCGGGGCAGTGGTGTGAAAGTGTTAGTGTTAGTAGTTGTATTATGATATGGTATGCTGTTGTGGATCAGTGTTAAAAGGGAGTGGTGAGGAGGTTTGGCAGGGGAATATATGGTATCGTAACCATAGAATGTGGGGAGAGGGGTGTTTTGGGCGAGGGAGGCTTCTTGTATGATAGCTATGTGGATATTGTGTTTTTTCAAGAAATGGTTAAGTTCTATGGATTTGTTGGTTAAGCCGTTAATATTGAATTGTAGTATGTTGAGTGTTTGGGAATTAGGTTTGGTCGGAAGGGGGTTTTGATTGGTGGTGTGGGGGCTACAGGTTGTACAAGTGTAGCCCATATTGAATCTGGGGAGGGTTCGGAATGGTGAGCAGGACAGGTGTACCCATCCCAGGCAACTAGCACACTGGATACTGTTTAGTCCAACTTGTTTTTGGCAGATAGGGCAGTAATATTTAGGGGGTCCCGGGTTGCTCTCGACATCTCCCGACCGTAGGAGTAGTAGTCTCCCTACAATGAGAGTAAAGATAGACAGAAAAGGCAGATTTGAGACATAGATAGATAAGTAGTAGGAGGACGATAGTAAAGTAGTGAAAAATATGACCTGTGTGGGCCCGGCCCTAGCCTGGCTCCTTTTGGCAGTAACCCTCCTGGTGGAGGGGGGGGAATTGTGTAATCTTGCAGTACCCCCCCCGGGGCAGAAATTCTTGATATCTTCCCCCGAGTTGGATTCTGTCGGTTGCCCTGCTTGAAAGGGTTACACATCACATCACAATATATATATATATATATATATATTATATATATATATACTTATTATAATAATATATATATATTATATATATATATATATATATATATATATATATTATATATACTATATATATAATATATATATACTATAATATTATATATATATTATATTATATATATTATATATATATTATATTTATATATATATATATTATATATACTATATATATAATACTATAATATATATATATATATATATATAGTATATGTATATTTTATATATGTGTGTGTGTAAGTGTGTGTTGTTTGTGTGATGTGTGTGTGTTGTGATGCCTCCTGGGTGTAGGCTATGTGTGTGTGTGTGTTGTGTGTGTGTTGAGGGCTTATGTCTTACAGGCTCTCAGATATGCTTTTTTTTTTAATGTTTACTGCATTCATTATTTAATTTAGTTATTTTTGTTATCCCTCATTTACATGTTTTGCATGTTTAGTACGTTTTACGAAAGCACCCAAATATGCATACAATTTAAATGATGGTAACATTATTTTTGCATTTTTTTCTCTTTTCGTAAATGTAAATCATTAAAATCAAAAGCTAAATTAGTATGTATATTTGTTTTCGAGTATATATATATATATATATATATATATATATATATATTATATATATATTATATATATATATATAATATATTTTCTATGTATATATATAAATTATATTTATATATATATATATTTATATATTATATATATATATATAATATATAATATATATATATATATATATATATATATATATATATATATATATATATATATATATATATATATATATATATATATATATTTAAATGAAATTATGTATCTTTTTACTATACATGCACTGTATTTTTCTTTTGCTTTATATATACGTCTTATTTTTGGTAAGTTATCTATTTTGCTAATATACGTAGTTATGGATACATTTAGATGTACTTTAGCCACCTCATTTTAGGCATGGGGAAGTATTGTAATACCGCGTATTTATGTAACAAGAATATCTTTTATCCAATACTGTCAAATTTTTAAATTACAAATCACCATCGTACCGCTTCTCTAACTCTCAACCTAACATTTTTTTATTGTCTGAGACCCAGCTAACCAGGGATTCTTTCTCAAATCAACTTTATATCCCCAACTACAACTTGTTTTGCAATTTAGCTAGAGTCTAGAGAGCTAGAGTCTGTGCTTATCTAAACATTAATACTCCTGTAACACGTCTCGAAAAACTTGAATCTCCTAACTTCGATGTTTAATGGCTTAAAATCTTTCTCCCTACTTCTACCATTATCTTGTGTTTCTGCTACTGCTCTCCAATGGAACATATTTTCACGGTTTTTTGACTTTCTTGCTACTTTTCATGTGTTACTTCTTCCCATCCAAATGCCAAGGCACTCTATTTAGGGGATTTCAACATACACCATACTGAGGGGTTTGGCTCAACTCATACTGATGCAGGTGGGGAGGAGGCCAAAACATTCAGTATTCTCAGCGATCTGGAACAACTAATAAAGGATCCTACAGACACATTCCAGATGGAACAAACCAATTCTTCAACACGCTTGACTTATGCTTAATCACTACTCGTTCTCGATTTGAATATACCATTTTGCCTCCTATCGGTACTCTGACCACAGTCTCGTATCTCTTAATTATAATACTTTTTCTCCTCAGCTCCACCATGCTCTAAACGTACTTTTTGGTATTTTAATCGGGGTTATTGGGGGACATTGATTTGCTCCTTTGTTAACTACTCTTGGAATGAATCCTGTTTTGACTCGGAGGAGGCTTTTGTCACTGATGAAATGGTAGGGGTCGTCCGTGATCACCGATGGGAAGAGCAGGTTCATTCCATCTTCAACTAAATCTTTTTCTCCCTAAAATCCATGCTTCAATGGAGTTTGTTCTCGTGCCATTCAGGAGAGAGATATCGCGTATCAGGCAGGAAAAACACTCGAGCTCATACACTCTTAAAAGTTTTCATTCTGCAAGGAATCGTTGCAGGGATATTTATTATTCTTTTATTAAAAGAAAATGTGCCATCCTCCTTGGTTCTCCAACTGATAAAACTTTCTATCCTCTTGTCAAAAACATCTATAACATCTTTTGTAAATTTACCTTTCCTCCTCTTATTCTCTCTTACGGATCTGTAGCTAACCCTCCTTCTGAAAAGCCCAGTTTCTTCGGCCTCCTTTTTTCATTTAATTCTACCTTGGACTATTCTGTCATCCCTCACCCTACTCCCTGTAGTCTCAGGTATCCCATATCTCTACCTGCGATTACACATGATCAGGTGTATGAGATCCTGAGGCAAACGAACGTCAGGAAAGCAGTGGTCCAGATGCCATTCCTCCCCGTGTTCTAAAAGAGCATGCAGCAGAGTTGTCACTGTCCTTTTGATTCTAATCTCTATGCCTTAATACTAATACTTTTACTCAATGCTGGAAGCGCGCATATGTTCAGCCGATTCCGAAAAAGGGTAACCGTTCTGATCATTCAAACTATCTTCTTACTTCTAACTAAAATCTTTGAAAGTCTATTTAATTCTCATTTTCTGGATCATCTGGCTTTCTCCACTCAAGGTTAACTGGTGACATACTTTCCTATCCTACTGACCTATTGTCATCTGCCATTAGGAACTACGGGTAGTCTTATGTGGTGGCGCTTGACATATCTAAAACTTTCGACAAAGTATGGCACGCGGCATAGTATTAAAATCCTTTGGGATTTCTCTTTCCTTTGCTTACCCTTTATCAAGTTTTCTCTCTCTGATCGCTCCATATCAGCACTCGTTAATGGAGCGACTTCTTCTTCCTTTTCTATTAATTGTGATGTTCCTCAAGGTTCTGTTTTATCACCAATTTTATTCTTACTTTTCATCAGCGATCTTCACTGCTGCACTTCTAGCTCTATTCATTACTCTCTGTTCCGCTCATTTAAACTTGCTCCCGCTTATGAATTTAGAATTGCCTTACCTCAACAACTTTTCGATTTCTATTCTTGCGGATCTAGATGAGATTTCCCAGTAGTTTCACATCAGATGTAAAATTGTACTCTTTAAAAACTCAACTTCTTTATATCTCCCTCTCAAAAACGCCTCCCAACTTTCCTATGTCCTTCGACAACTTCAACGTCTCATCTGTGAACACCATAAACATTCTTGGTCTAAACATCCACAATAAATTGTCTTGGAAACCTCATATCACAACGGTTGCTAAGGTGATCTCAAAGAAGCTGCTAGTTCTGTTTAGGCTGTGTGAATTTTTTTCACTAACACCTGCCACAGAGCTTCCCTGTTAATTATGTCATAAACTTGTTGCAAGTACATAAAACATCAGTACAATTTGTTCTTCTTCTCTCTCATTTTTTCAATCATTTATTTCAATGTAAAAATTTGATACACACTCCTATACCACTTCTAAATGCATCTTATTCTTCACCAATCAGTCCTTCAGTCACTCGACGCACTCTTACGACCAAACTACCAGCATATGTCTTTCCTACAATACTCAATAAACTAATTCCTCTATAATTCCTACAGTTACCATTATCCCACTTACCCTTATATAAGGGTAATATTACTGCTTTCCTCCAATCTCTCGGAACTATACCCTCCATAAGCGCTTTGTTACACAACTTAGAAATCCAATCAATCACCATCCAGCCTCCATTCTTGATCATTTCACTAGCAATTAGATCCATGTCTGCAGATTTACCATTCTTCAACTTTCTCATCCTACCCAATACCTCCTCCATACTAATTACCTCTTCCCAAAATGCATATTTCTTCTTGCACCATCAAACCCACATACATTCGCTATAGCCTCTTCATTGCTGCCAATGTTCTGCAGATTTTCGAAGTGATCTCTCCACACTCTTCGCAAATCCATCTCACCAGTTACGAAAGTACCATCCCTATTCATTATTCTATGCAGATTTTCCTTACTCTCATTCTTAACCTTTCGCGCTTCTTTCCAGAAAAGCTTCCTATTTCCTTGTAAGTCCCCATTCGTCCTTCTTCCAAACTGTTCATTTGCCTCATTTTTCCTCCTACGTATGCATCTTTCAGTATTCCTTTTTTTCCTCCTTATATAATTCCAAACATCTTTCTTTTGAGACCTCATCATTTGCTTTTAGCACATTATATATATATATATATATATATATATATATATATTTTTTTAGATATTCTATATATATATATATATATATATATATATATATATATATATATATATATATATATATATATATATATATATATATATATATATATATATATGGTTTATTATCCCTTGGTGTGAAAGTCTTAATTATTCAGGGTATGCACTATGAGAACATGGGGACATTTTTAAGATTTATTTTTCTTTAAATATTTTAGAGTACTAGTTTAGATTTAGTTGCCACTGATAACGGGGTTTTAAAATAGAGATGGGAGGTTGTGAACATATGTGTTCGGTCACACAAGGTATTTCACACAATTCACAATTACACAGACATGAAGTTATGCGTGTTTGAACATTTACATTATATATATATATATATATATATATATATATATATATATATATATATATATATATATATATATATATATATATATAGAGATGTGTAGAAAGCGTGTATTTATATATATATATATATATATATATATGTATATATATATATATATATATATATATATATATATATATATATATATATATATATATATATATATATATATATATATATATATATATATGTATACATATATATATATATATTCATATCTTTATTATTAATCTTAAGCCGAATATTAGATTACAGACAGCACAGATTTGGTAATAAACCCGAGGCTGCCAGAATTCATCCCTTTCTTATTAGAATCCCCTGTCCTTTTCCATATAAGTAGTAAAGACATATTATCTGACAAAGCAGTTCCTTATTTGACCTTTATTAGAAATGAATGTGTTATACTTATTTAAAAATGAATGTGTTATACTTAGTTGCTAGCATTTTTAATGTATTGTAGGTTAATTTTAGATTCTAAAACTTGTGTTTGCGATACGGAATTTAGTATTTATAATAAAAATTTTAATTTTTATTTCACGAGTCCTAAAAGTAATTGTCGAAAGCGATTTACAATGTGTCTTGAAGGGTATTTTTTTTATAACTCTCGCCTGCCTTTTAATAAAAGTTTAAGATTAATTTATTATTTTACGTTAAAAACCCCTGTTTGTAATGTGGTCAATCATTCTTTGCACTTTAAAGACCCTGAAAGTGGGGTCCATACGAATATGATAGAAGGCACTTGGTCACAGGTAAAATATATTACTGTTAGTAACTGTTGTAAAAGTTATGTATTTTATTGCATTGTACTCATTTTAAATATTTTATCCGAGAAATATATATATATATATATATATTTATATTTTATAAAAAAATTATATATTTATATATAATTATATAATATATATATATATATATATATATATATATATATATATATATATATATATATATATATATATATATATATATATATATAAAAAAGAATATATATATATATATATATACATATATATATATATATAAAAATTATTATAGAAGTAAGGTCTATATAGCATATTGTTGTTGCTGTTGTTATATATATATTATATATATTATGTTGTTATATATATATATTATATATATATATATTATTAGTTACATATATATATATTATTATTATATATATTTATATATATTATTATATATATATATATATATATACATATTATATATATGTTAGGAAATAATGGAAGAACTGAACTGACTGGATCTGAACTGATTCGAGCCTGAATCCGGATTCGATCTGACTGAACCAAAGGTCCTGGACTGGATTCGGATTCGAACATTTCCACACACCCGATTCGGATTCGATTCGGATTCGAACATTTTTACACATACGGATTCGGATTCGGAGCTCGATTCCGAATCCGGATTCGAATCCGAGTCTATTTCTTGTTTCTACAGGATTTCAAAAAAAATCATCAAAAATAAAAAAAAACGAAAACAGAATAAAATTGCATCACCATTTAGGAGCCAATCACAGGAGTGCTGTAAGAGCCAATCAAGATGCATATTTCTATTATTATTGGCTAATCATAACGCCATAGGAGAAATAGTTACTCCTGAAACATTGGAAAAACTGATAATTTATAGAGAATATATGTTAAAAAAAATTATTTAATTTTTTAATAGGATATTATTATGTTAATTGTGAAATAGTTAATAAATTGAAATATTTAGTTAATTAACTTTTTTAAAAAATTATAAAAAGGCAAGCTTAAGAATTAAAATTCCATTTTATAGCAGTTAAAGCTTAATAGAAATTATTTAATAATATATATATATATATATATATATATATATATATATATATATATATTATATATATATATATATATATATTATATATATATATATATATATATATATATATATATATATATATATATTATTATTATTATTATTATTATATATATATATGGTCAGCCTCTAGAAGAGCCACAATCCATATCTCAAAAACTACAATAGCTACCGGGAAAAGGAATACATTGTTGGAATGCTGGTAAAATTTTAGTTAGGAAAATGTAAAAAAAAAAAAAAACAATAGCTACAGGGAAAAGGAATACATTTTTGGAATCCTGGTAAAATTTAATTCAGGAAAATGTAAAAAAAAAAAAATTATTGTTAATAATAATTATAGTAATATAAGGAAAAAAGCCTATTTAGAGATCTTTTATACGGTACTCGTTAAAATAAATAGGCTTTCTAGTAGTTAATTTTTTTTTTTATTAAAGAATACCCCAAGGGTATACCGCACCGATGGCAGGAGTCGGGGTCTTTCGCCTTCCGGGGAACTACGGGGTAGGACTATTTCCCCCCCTCCGGGGAGGGTCTCCGGAACCCCCGCTCTTGGCATTTGCGCGCGGGGGTTCCTCCGCCCTCCCCTACGGGGTATGGACGTCCCCCCCTGTGTTCCCCGTCGGCTCGAGCCCCCTACATTGCGGTGTAATACCTTTGCAAATATATATATATATATATACTCTGTCCCCCACCAGCTCGAGCTCCCTAAAAAAAAAAAAAACATTTTTTTTTTTACATTTTCCTAACTAAAATTTTAAAAGGATTCCAAAAATATATTCCTTTTCCCTGTAGATATTGTAGTTTTTTATTTTTTAATTTTTTTTTTTACATTTTCCTAACTTAAATTTTTTACCAGGTATCATTTTTTATGTGAACTTTATTTATAAATTCATTGTAAATATATTTTTTATTTTTATATATATTTATTTTTTTTCTTATATATATATATATATATATATATATATATATATATATATATATATATATATATATATATATATATATATATATATATATATATATATATATATATATATATATAGTATATATATATATATATATGTTATACATATATATATATATATTATATATATATAGTTATATATATATATATATATAATTATATATATATTATATTATATATATTAAAGTCCTATAGATCAATATATATATATATATATATATATATATATATATATATATATATATATATATATATATATATTATATATATTATTATTATTATTATTATATATATATATATATATATATATATATATATATATATATACATTCATATATTTAAATAGCAAATAAATGGGAGGAAAACATGTTCCAGACTTTACCAGTGGAGTACTTTTGAGCTCCCGAATTTTTACCCTGACCTTGACCTTTGGTCTTAACTTTTGGGCAACCCAAATTTTTGAGAACCCCAAATTTTTTCAACCCTAATTTTTGAGAACCCAAATTTTGGCAACCCCTAATTTTTGGCAACCCTAATTTTTGGCAACCCTAATTTTTTCGGCACCTTAATTTTTGCAACCCTTCGAAGAAGGGTTGCAGCGCCAAACGGTTGCGTAAGCAACCGTTGTACGTACCCCACCCTAATTTTTTTTCGACCAACCCTTTGGTCTTCCATGGGTCAATTTTGCCCCACCCTAATTTTCGACCAACCCTTTGGTCTTCCCTCATTTTTTGATGTCTTTATCTTTTTTGTCCTGACTTTCTCCAAAGCTTGCCAGATACCATGGGTCAATTTGGCCCCACCCTATTTTGGCCACCCTTTAGGTGCTTAGCCCTATTTTTTGATGCCTTTACCACCTTGTCAGATACCATGGGTCAATTTTTGACCCACGGTAATTTTTTTTGTCCTTCCTTTAGGGACTTAGCCTCCTTTTTGATGTCTTAACCTTGTTTGATCATGATATTTCGGCCTTGACCTCAATAGATACCAATAATTTTGAATTCCACGGTGCCTCTTTGTCCTTCCTTTAGGACTAGCCCTTTTTTTGATGTCTTGACCTTGTTTGACCATGATACTTCGGCCTTGACTCTGCCAGATACCATGGATCAATTTTTGTAGTCTGCTAATTTTCCTTTAATTAGTGGTCCACTCGTCACATATTTCTGTCCCTAACTGAACGTGTATGTGGTATCTAGTGATGTTCTTATTAGTGTTCTATGAGCGCCAGGTGAGTGCTGTGAGTGCCAGGTGAGTGCCAGTGAGTGCCAATGAGTGCCAATGAGCCAATGAGTGCCAAGTGAGTGCCACATAGCGCCATAGTGCCACATAGTGCCAACTGAGTGCCACTTTTTTCAAGCCTTTTCTAGACTCCCTGAGCCTATCAGCCCTTTATATGCGCGTTCACCCCTAGGTTAAGGTATGAGGATTCACTGGTGTATATTAAGCAAGTTGCTAGGATGCTTCCTACTATGAGTTAGTCTTTTTCTAACACTTATATACACTATGTCACTTATACACACATACACTATGACACTTATACACACATTCACTATGACACTTACATTTACGCATAGACACTTACACTCGTCCATAGACACTTACACTTACACTCACACACTTGATATTTTGATGCCTCAACTTTGATGCCTCAACTTTGATGCCTCAGCATTGATGCCTCAGCATTGATGCCTCAGCATTGATGCCTCAGCATTGATGCCTCAACTTTGATGGATTGATGCCGCAGCATTGATACATTTTCTAACCTTTTCTAGCCTTTTCTACCTACACCAAAGAACATAGCTAATATTGATGTCTTCCCCTAGTTCATAAGCGTACCATCAGGGCGCCGCATGCGCCCTCCGCGCGAAGGCTGACAACCCCGCACCCGCAGGTGCGACCCGCCGCGTCCCCGCCCGCCGCGTTCCACCATGCCGCAGCAAGCCCACTCCCCGCAAAGGATGGAGGCCCCGCACCCGCAGGTGCGACCCGCCGCGCGAATGAAAAATATATATACTATAAGTCATTCATTTTTATTTCATACTTAAACATTTCAAAGAATTTCTTTTCAAATATACTATGAGTCATTCATTTTTATTTCATACTTAAACATTTTTATTAAAAACATTTTCGCGAACCTAAAACTGTAACTCATTACAGACCTATTATTTAACACATATATTTATTAACATTATTTTTACTTAATACTTTTTTACTTAATACTTTTTAATTTATAAATTTTTAAAAATTGTATGTAAGAAGAAAAATCCAGAGTGTCTGATATATAATCATTTTATTTTACTACAATTGTACGAAATATTTATTAAAAACATAAACTTTACATACCTTAAAGCAGTAAATCAGTAAATCAATAGAGGTGTTACCTAATAACAACTAAGGGAATAGTATGCTTTTGTTTTACTGTTTACTGCTTTAACTCATGTTTTACTGCTTTAACTCATGTTTTACTGCTTTAACTCACATATTTATTAACATTACATACCTTAAAGCAGTAAATCAGTAAATCAGTAGGCAACAAGGGGATTAGTATGCTTTTGTTTTACTGCTTTACTGCTTTACTGCTTTAACTTTCTGCTTTACTGCTTTAACTCACTGCTTTACTGCTTTAACTCACATACATTACATACCTTAAAGCAGTAAATCAGTAAATCAATAGAGGTGTTACCTAAGGGAGGTGATTAGTATGCTTTTGTTTTACTGTTTTACTACTGCTTTAACTTTCTGCTTACTGCTTTAACTTTCTGCTTTACTGCTTTAACTTTCTGCTTTACTGTTTTAACTTTCTGCTTTACTGCTTTAACTTTCTGCTTTACTGCTTTAACTCATATGTTTTACTGCTTTAACTCATATATTTATTAACATTACATACCTTAAAGCAGTAAATCAGTAAATCAATAGAGGTGTGACCTAACACCAAGGGGGATTAGTATGCTTTTGTTTTACTGTTTTTTACTGCTTTTAACTCATGTTTTTACTGCTTTAACTCATGTTTTACTGCTTTAACTCATATGTTTTACTGCTTTAACTCATATGTTTTACTGCTTTAACTCATATATTTATTAACATTATGTTTTTTTTTTTATTTTGTTTTAATACTTTTTATTTATTTTATTATTATTTTTATTTATTTTTATTATTATTTTTATTATTTTTATTATTTTATTTTTATTTTTATTATTATACTTAGTGTTATTCATGCATATTGTTATTATTATTTAGAACACACATACACACACACACACACACACACACACACACACACTTACACTTATACACACATTCACTATGACACTTATACACACACACACACATTCACTATGACACTTACATTTACCCATAGACACTTACATTTACACACACACACACGCACACTTACACTTATACACACATTCACTATGACACTTATACACACATTCACTATGACACTTACATTTACCCATAGACACTTACATTTACACTTACACACACACGCACACACACACACACAGTCACACACAGATTTACTTACACTCTCACACAGATTTACTTACACACGCAGATTTACCTACACTCACACAGATTTACTTACACTCACACACAGATTTACTTACACACACAGATTTACTTACACTCACACACAGATTTACTTACACACACACACACACCCACACACACACACACACACGCACACTCACTTACACATATAACGTATAATTTATTAAAACATTTTATGTTTTAATTAAACACGTACATTTATATTACTCATTCAAATATAACTAAAATTATTTCAAAGTTTTTTAAAACTTCTATAATAAATCAATCATTATCTTTGAACAAAGAATTTATTATTAACTGTTAATACTTTTTGTTTATAAATTTTATAACTATCAAGTTTTAAAATAACTTTTACTAAAATTTTATGAAATTTTATTAAAAACATATATTTTACGTACCTTAAAGCAATAAATCAGTAAATCAGTAAGGTCAACCCCTAGCACCCCTCTACACCAAGTTATGCCACGTTTTGTTCTATTGACTTACTGCTTTACATCACCTTTAGCCATGTAATAAGTGTTATAAAATAAATAAAATAAGTTCTTCTCTGCCAACATAACATGTATTTTATTAAAATCTTTCTAAGTTCTTATTTAAAAATAACAATTATTCAATTACATTTATATTATTCGTTCGATGTTAACTAAAAATATTTCAAAGTTTTTTAAATAATTCGGATTTTCTTTATTATTATTATTATTATCTATGTACATTGACAATCCATCACGAGAAAACACAACAACCTGCACTCCTTACAGATACGAAACTGACCTCTCTGTAAAATGTGTTGAAATAACTACTTTAGGCCTAAATTTAGAATAAGCCTTTTTGTATGGGCGATTTAGGCCTAATTCCAGGTCAAAATATATTTCAAACTGACCTTTTCTGTAAAATGTGGTGCAATAACTACGTTAGGCCTAAATTTAGGCCTAAATTTAGGATAATCCTTTTTGTATCCCATGCTGATTTAAGCCTAATACCAGGTCAAAAGGTAATTCCAGTATAGACAAGAATCATTGTTATTATTATTATTTTTATAAATATATTTCAAACTGAAACATGCTGGATCGGTAAGATCCTTTAAGCAGGTAAGAAGGAAATGTTTTCCTTACTTGTGATTGGTCGGAGTAATCCTTATCTCTATATGACCTCGTATGTGATTGGTCGAGAATTATTTTATCGTCTTTTGGTAAATTAACTTTGTTCTTTAAACTTGTATTTGAGCAGGTGTGTTTTATTATCTTTTAGACTCCAACTCATTTTAAAATCATAGTCATTTTAGCTGTTAAGCGGTGTACAAGTTATCTGATTTGTATTAAAAGTGTTTTATTTTACTAAGTGTATATCATATTTATAATAAATACTTACATTGAGAAATAATTATTAATTTCACTAGAATAGATAATAATTAATTCACTAGATTTATAGTAGATCACGTGAAGCAAAACGCAAGAGCGCCCGCAAGCGCGACCCGGTGCGGAACCGACGCATGAACCCGCCGGCGTAATATTACTACGCGGTCGCGAAAATATTTTCTTTATGATACGCCGTTGTAAACTTTCATTTCATCATTTTTGTATTTTCAAATATACCGTTTCCTATATTATGAATCGTTCATTTTATTTCTTACTTGAACATTTTTAATTTTATTTATAGAAAATACCATTTCACTGGTAAAGTTTCTTGAAAAACATTTAGTTTTGAAAAGAACATTTTGTTTTGTAGAAAAGCAGTTTGTTTTATTTATCCTAAAGTTATAATTCCTTGAGGGAAATAGAACAAATACTCCGGCTGTGACGTAGGCCATGTTCCTCTTTGTGGTATGCCTTTAAGATCTTATTACTTTAAGGAATGTAAAACAAGTTTTATATGACTTAAATATAAATAATAAATAATATAAATGTAAGTGAATAATTGTTATTTTTAAATAAGAACTTAGAAAGATTTTAATAAAATACTTGTTATGTTAGCAGAGAAGAACTTATTTTGTTATTTTTATACTTATTACATGGCTAAAGGTGATGTAAAGCAGTAAGTCAATAGAACAAAACGTGGCATAGCTTGGTGTAGAGGGGTGCTAGGGCTGACCTTACTGATTTACTGATTTATTGCTTTAAGGTACGTAAAATATATGTTTTTAATAAAATTTCATAAAATTTTAGTAAAAGTTATTTTAAAACTTGATAGTTATAAAATTTATAAACAAAAAGTATTAACAGTTAATAATAAATTCTTTGTTCAAAGATAATGATTGATTTATTATAGAAGTTTTAAGAAACTTTGAAATAATTTTAGTTATATTTGAATGAGTAATATAAATGTACGTGTTTAATTAAAACATAAAATGTTTTAATAAATTATACGTTATATGTGTAAGTGAGTGTGCGTGTGTGTATGTGGGTGTGTGTGTGTGTGTAAGTAAATCTGTGTGTGTGTGAAGTAAATCTGTGTGTGTAAGTAAATCTGTGTGTGTAAGTAAATCTGTGTGTGAGTGTAAGTAAATCTGTGTGTGTGTAAGTAAATCTGTGTGAGAGTGTAAGTAAATCTGTGTGTGACTGTGTGTGTGTGTGTGTGTGTGTGTAAGTGTAAATGTAAGTGTCTATGGGTAAATGTAAGTGTCATAGTGAATGTGTGTATAAGTGTCATAGTGAATGTGTGTATAAGTGTAAGTGTGTGTATAAGTGTAAATGTAAGTGTCTATGGGTAAATGTAAGTGTCATAGTGAATGTGTGTATAAGTGTCATAGTGAATGTGTATAAGTGTAAGTGTGTGTGTGTGTGTGTGTGTGTGTGTGTGTGTGTGTGTGTGTGTGTATGTGTGTTCTAAATAATAATAACAATAGGCATGAAGTAAATAACACTAAGTATAATAATAAAAATAAAAATAAAATAATAAAAATAATAAAATAATAATAAAATAAATAAAAATAATAATAAAATAAATAAAAAGTATTAAAACAAAATAAAAAACATAATGTTAATAAATATATGAGTTAAAGCAGTAAAACATATGAGTTAAAGCAGTAAAACATGAGAGTTAAAGCAGTAAAACATGAGTTAAAGCAGTAAAACATGAGTTAAAGCAGTAAAGCAGTAAAACAAAAGCATACTATTCCCCTTGTTGCTATGGAACTCTATTGATTTTACCATTGATTTACTGCTTTAAGGTATGTAATGTATATGAGTTAAAGCAGTAAAACATGAGTTAAAGCAGTAAAACATGAGTTAAAGCAGTAAAGCAGTAAAACAAAAGCATACTAATCCCCCCTTGGTGTTAGGTCACACCTCTATTGATTTACTGATTTACTGCTTTAAGGTATGTAATGTTAATAAATATATGAGTTAAAGCAGTAAAACATATGAGTTAAAGCAGTAAAGCAGAAAGTTAAAGCAGTAAAGCAGAAAGTTAAAACAGTAAAGCAGAAAGTTAAAGCAGTAAAGCAGAAAGTTAAAGCAGGTAAAGCAGAAAGTTAAAGCAGTAAAGCAGTAAAACAAAGACACTAATCCTTTAGGTGTTAGGTAACACCCTATTGATTTACTGATTTACTGTTTAAGGTATGTAATGTATATGAGTTAAAGCAGTAAAGCAGAAAGTTAAAGCAGTAAAGCAGAAAGTTAAAGCAGTAAAGCAGAAAGTTAAAGCAGTAAAGCAGAAAACAAAGGTAACACCTCTATTGATTTACTGATTTACTGCTTTAAGGTATGTAATGTATGTGAGTTAAAGCAGAAAAGCAGTGAGTTAAAGCAGTAAAGCAGAAAGTTAAAGCAGTAAAGCAGTAAAACAAAAGCATACTAATCCCTTAGGTGTTAGGTAACACCTCTATTGATTTACTGATTTACTGCTTTAAGGTATGTAATGTTAATAAATATGTGAGTTAAAGCAGTAAAACATATGAGTTAAAGCAGTAAAAACATGAGTTAAAGCAGTAAAGCAGAAAGTTAAAGCAGTAAAACATGAGTTAAAGCAGTAAAGCAGTAATTCATTACTGATTTACTGCTTTAAGGTATGTAAAGTTTATGTTTTTAATAAATATTTCGTACAATTGTAGTAAAATAAAATGATTATATATCAGACACTCTGGATTTTTTCTTCTTACATACAATTTTTAAAAATTTATAAATTAAAAAGTATTAAGTAAAAAAGTATTAAGTAAAAATAATGTTAATAAATATATGTGTTAAATAATAGGTCTGTAATGAGTTACAGTTTTAGGTTCGCGAAAATGTTTTTAATAAAAATGTTTAAGTATGAAATAAAAATGAATGACTCATAGTATATTTGAAAAGAAATTCTTTGAAATGTTTAAGTATGAAATAAAAATGAATGACTTATAGTATATATATTTTTCATTCGCGCGGGAATATTGCGCCTGCGGGCGCACGCGGCGGGCGGGAACGCGGAAATATTGCGCCTGCGGGCGCACGCGGCGGGCGGGAACGCGGCGGGCGGAGACGCGGCGGGTCGCACCTGCGGGTGCGGGGTTGTCAGCCTTCGCGCGGAGGGCGCATGCGGCGCCCTGATGGTACGCTTATGAACTAGGGAAGACATCAATATTAGCTATGTTCTTTGGTGTAGGTAGAAAAGGCTAGAAGAGGTTAGAAAATGTATCAATGCTGCGGCATCAATCCATCAAAGTTGAGGCATCAATGCTGAGGCATCAATGCTGAGGCATCAATGCTGAGGCATCAATGCTGAGGCATCAATGCTGAGGCATCAAAGTTGAGGCATCAAAGTTGAGGCATCAAAATATCAAGTGTGTGAGTGTAAGTGTAAGTGTCTATGGACGAGTGTAAGTGTCTATGCGTAAATGTAAGTGTCATAGTGAATGTGTGTATAAGTGTCATAGTGTATGTGTGTATAAGTGACATAGTGTATATAAGTGTTAGAAAAAGACTAACTCATAGTAGGAAGCATCCTAGCAACTTGTAATATACACCAATCGAATCCTCATACCTTATAACCTAGGGGTAGACACCCATATTAGGGCTATTCGGGGCTCAGGGGAGGCTAGAAAAGGCTTGAAAAAAGTGGCACTCAGTTGGCACTATGTGGCACTCACTTGGCACTATGTGGCACTCACTTGGCACTCATTGGCACTCATTGGCACTCATTGGCACTCACTTGGCACTCACCTGGCACTCACCTGGCACTCATAGAATAATCATAGAACACTAATAGAACATCACTAGATACATACGTTCAAGTTAGGGACGAAATATGTGACGGGTGGACCACGAGTGGCCAAAAAATTAGCGTGGGCCAAAATTGACCCATGGTATCTGGCAAGGTCAAGGCCGAAATATCATGGTCAAACAAGGTTAAGACATCAAAAAAGGGCTAAGTCCCTAAAGGAAGGACAAAAATTACCGTGGGTCAAAATTGACCCATGGTATCTGGCAGGGTCAAGGCCGAAATATCATGATCAAACAAGGTTAAGACATCAAAAAAGGGGCTAAGCCCCTAAAGGAAGGCCAAAAAATTACCGTGGGTCAAAATTGACCCATGGTATCTGGCATGCTTTGGAGAAAAGGTCAAGGACAAAAAAAGTTAGGGCGAAAAATTAGGGATGGCCTAAAATTAGGGTGGGCCAAATTGACCCATGGTACTGGCAAGCTTTGGGGAGAAAAGGTCAATGACAAAAAGGTAAAGACATCAAAAATAGGGCTAAGCCCCTAATGGAAGCCCAAAATTAGGGTGGGCCAAAATTGACTCCATGGAAGACCAAAGGGTTGGTCAGAAAAATTAGGGTGGTATGCAATAACAACGGTGTTAAGCCACTAAATTTAAAGCTTATGGTAACCTTCGAAGGGTTGCAAAGTTATAGGGGCTGCTGAAAATTAGGGCTGCCAAAAACTAGGGTTGCCAAAAAATTAGGCTGCCAAAAATTTAAGTTCTCAAAAATTAGGGGTTGCCAAAAATTTGGGTTCAAAATTTGGGTTGCCCAAAAGGTCAAGGCCCTAAAAGGTCAAGGCCAGGTAAAATCACACCCAAAAAGGTCAAGGGCAGGTAAAATCACGTTGGTCATTTTGACCATCGTAGTCCGGATATGGACCCCTAATATATAGAGCAGTATATATATAGCAGTATATATATATATATATATATATATATATATATATATATATATATATATATATATATATATATATATATATATATATATATATATATATATATATATATATATATATATATTTATTATATATATATGAATTTTTATATATTATATATAAATATATATATATATATATATATATATATATTATATATATATATATATATATATATATATATATATATATATATATATATATATATATATATATATATATATATATATATATATATATATATATATATATATATATATATAGTGTATGTATATGAGATGAGAAGAGATGTTTTAGAAAATGGATAAAAAAGAGAGGTGAGTTGGAGAGAAGAGAATATGTAGAGGCTTGGCGAGAGTCTGATAGAGTGAAAAGGATGGAAAAGGAAACCACCTGGGAAAAAATCGGAAACGAGTTGGAAGAAGATGTGACAGGCGTAAGAAAGCTGGTTTTTAATATAGCTTAGAATTACAGGAAAAGCTCGACACCAATGGCACGAGCTATAAAGGGCGAAAACGGAGTCCTAATAGTAAACCAAAGGGAGATTGACGAGAGATGGAGGAGATTCTTCGAGTATTTGTGCAATGTGGAGGGCGTTGCGGAGGAGAGATTGCGAGATCTTGATTTGTTGGAGGATGGGAGAGAGGAGGAGTGGTTGATCACGGAGGAGGAGACGATGGTGGCGTTGAAAGGTATGAAGAACGGAAAGGCGGTGGGAGAAGATGGAATAGTTGCGGAGATGCTGAAGGAAATGGGAGTTGAAGGGACAAGACGGATGTTAAATCTGATGAACAGGTGCTGGAGAGATTATGTGGTGCCTGGTGAATGGAGTAGGGCAACAATCTGCCCCATATATAAATAAGGAGATAAAACAGAATGTGGAAACTATAGAGGGATTGCATTAATGTCGCACCCTGCGAAGATCTATGAAATGATATTAGAGAGAAGGCTGAGAGAGGTGGTGGAACACAAGCTAGAAGAGTGGCAACATGGTTTCAAACCGGGGAGATCGACTATAGATGTGGTGTTCGCTTTGAAAATGATAAGTGAAAAGAATTGGGAATTTAACAGGAAGACATGTGCACTGTGCAGCTTTCGTAGCAGCTTTCGTAGACCTAGAAAAGGCTTTTGATAGAGTGCCAAGGGAGTTATTGTGGAGGGAACTGAGAAGAATAGAATATGGAATACCTGAGAAATTGTTAAAAGCAGTAAAAAGCACTTATGTAGACAGCAAATGCAGAGTAAAGACTATTTCCGGTGAGGGAGAATGGTTTAATGTCACAACTAGAGTGAAGCAAGGGAGCGTGCTCTCCAATTCTGTTCATTATATACATGGACAGTTGCGGGAGATCGGTGGGGAACAGAGTGGAGAATGAGATGTTTGGATACGTGGATGACTTGGTGTTGTTTGCACAAAACTAAGAGAGACTACAGAATTTTCTGGAGGTTTGGGACGAAGAGTTGGAGGAGAGGGGTATGAGGATAAACCGAGGGAAGACAGGTGATGTTGATTGGAGGTGGTGGAGATGTCCTGGAGGTGAGTTTGAGTGGAGAAGGGCTGAGACAAACGGACCAGTTTAAATATTTGGGGTGCACTATGGTGAGGAAAACGACATAATGCTGGAATTAAACAAGAGAATTGGGAAATTTAATGGGACAGTAGCAATGTTGTTCCCATTATTGAAGGAAAGAGAAATTTTGAGACGAGTCAAGATGGTGATGTACACAAGTACACTGAGGCCAATACTGACGTACGGACATGAAGCTTGGGCTCTTAATGCGAGAGCAAATAGCAAGTTGGAGGCATGCGAGATGCGCGTGTTGTGACTGATTAGAGGAGTAACAAGAAGAGACAGGAAGAGAAATGAGGAGGTTAGGGCGGATTTGGGCGTGAGAAGCGTGGTAGAGCTTGTGGAGAGGGGACAGCTGCGGTGGTACGGACATGTTAAGAGGATAGAGGAGCAACGAGTGCCCAGAAGATATCTGGAATGGATACCGGAGGGGAGAAGAAGTGTGGGAAGACCTAAAGTTAGATGGAGCGACAACGTGAGCGTGGCAATGGTGAAGAGAGTAAGGAACATCCAGGATGTGGAGGCGTCTGAGATGTGGATGGACAGAAGACGTTGGAGAAGTTTCGTGCAGAACAACTGACAGATGCATGCATCTATATACAGGAGATTGGTGAGAAAAGAACATATATATATAAATACATAAAGTTTAAGCATATATATGGTGCCAAATATAGAAAAATTTATTAGGTTTTAATAATATTATTAATAATATTGAGTTATATATTAAGTTATATATACA
>JABUQX010105755.1:0-2500 GCA_015478945.1 Trachelipus rathkii | reverse complement strand
ATATATATATATATATATATATACCTAATTTTGCTAAATCAACTAATTTTAGAAATTTAAACCTAATAAATTAATGTTATAGAATTCTCATATATTTTATCTTTGCTAAAGAAATAATTAATTAATTACCTTTTATTTCTTTAACCACTGAAAAATAATAGCAATATTTAAAAATCTTACAATAAATGAACAATTTTGTCATTTTTTGTTTAAAAAAAAAATTCTTCTTTAATTTACTAAAAGTAAGATCTTGAAGCAAAATTATCATTATTATTTGTAGTCAAAATGCATGACTCTTAAATTGTAGTGCAAAAACATTAACATTTCTCCCGTTTCTGAGTGCATCCGATTTTTTTAGGAGAATAAATTGATCCTTCAATTCTGAAGAGTCTTTCACTTTCCATGGAAAAGGGGGGCGAGTTTAAATATTTTCTAGCAAGGACAGCCAAATGTTGAAAGGTACTTTTATTCGATGACCACCATTGTAAGGGACTTTCTGAATTTTTAATAAGTTTTATATTTTTATATTGGCTGATTTCTACTTTTATAACATCTTCAATTTTTTCAATATATGTGTCTTTCTCCTTAGGAATGAGTTTCTTTGCTGTTTTTAAAGTCTTTTTCTCCTTAAATTCCGAAAAACAGCTTTCAAAACTGAAGTTAAAACTATTATCTTCAGTATCACTTTTTTCGCCCTATTCTGTTGATAAATGAAAAGAATCTGAAGATTGGTTTAAAGTAGTGGAAACTGTTTTCCTTTCCTTTATACAACATATATCTTCGCACATCCATTGCTTAAGAATATCTTCCACTTTTTATTGTTATATTCATCCTCAAGGAATGTAGTTTTAAAGCGTGGATCAAGATAGGTAGCAAGCACAAGATTTTTATCAGTAAAGTAAATGCTGAATCTATTTTTTACTGAATTTTTCCATGCTGATACTGTAGACCCAAGTCCCTCAAATCTGTCCTTTTCAAAAAACTGCAAATCACTTTCATATTTGGGATTATTGCCGATGCCATTGATTCCTTGTGGCTCAAGAAATTTGTACAATCAATAAAATTTTTAAGTATTTGTTTCTAAGCATGCAGGTTTTGAATGATCACTGCAATATGAAATGAGAGCCGTCTTTTGTTCAAAATTTTTTGAAAGCATATGATACTGGCTATTACATCTGGTTTGTATATCCTGAATAAATCTGTGCTGTGGTAAATTAAATCTAGTTTGATATTCTTCATACTTGGCAATAGCTTGAGGCGAGTGATTAAAATGACCTACGATTTGTTTGTATATGGATATATTTTTTTCTCACGTCTCTTTGTTCAAATATGGCATCATTGAGAACTAGTTGCAAAGAGTGTAAAAAGCAAGGTAATGCCTGGAATCCTGCTTGTGTAACTCCTGCAGCCATATTAGGTGCGCTATCCCTTACTATAACATGAATTTTATTAGCAGGAATATTGAATTCTTCCATAACATTTTGAAGACAATCACTTATATTAGATGCTGTGTGAGATACGTGAAAAGGTGAAACTCGAAGGATAGCATTTATATTCAATAACTCCAATTATTACAAGCCTACAAGGCAAATATTTCACTGCTCTCTTACAATGGGTATATAATTATCAAAACATATTACATAACATGACTAACGAAACATTGCCAAATGACTGCCTCACCATGACTGTCTGAAAATCTTAACATGATATCTTAGGCTCTACGTAAAGATAAATCCAGTTTTCTTTAATTAAATAAAATTAAGGAAGAACTGAAATTAAAAATCAATACGGCAGACTCATAAAGATCGAATAAAAATTATTTTCAGATTGTATACCAAAGAATCGGTCAAAGAATCGGTACAATTTTGCCGATTCCGATTCCGATTCCGATTCCTGAAAAACAACCGATTCCTCCGATTCCGATGCCGATTCCGGATTAATCTTCCACATCACTAATATATATATATATATATATATATATATATATATATATATATATAGTTATATATATATACGTATATATATATATATATAGTATAGTAGTATATATATATATATACATATATATATGTTGGTATATATATATTAGTATATATATATTTCATTTATTTTTATTTCTTCACATACTTTTAATATATCATATTCATTAGGTTAGGGCGTACGCCAGCCCTAACAAAATATTAGCTTAGTTGATACTGGGGAGCCAACAAAATCCATTAGGTCAGTAAAATGTGGGTTGCTAACAAGATCCACTAGGGTTTGGTCCTACTAGTGCTAACAGCATCCATTAGTTGGTAGTACCACAGTGGCTAAACAAAGATCCCTTCTTAGGTTAGGTCCACTGAGGGGCTATTAAGTCTAGGTTAGGATAAAGTTTTGTTAGGTAACACACACTTAATATATATATATATATATGAAGTGGCGCAATCTAAAACGCGAAAGCGTTTCAATGATAAATGCGAAAACGGTTAAACACCCAACGAAACTGAACGAAGTACCG
>JABUQX010105754.1:0-24116 GCA_015478945.1 Trachelipus rathkii | reverse complement strand
GATTTCGGTTGAACTGCAACCTGGAACAAATTCTTTATTCAGATTCATTTAAATTCTATTGGATTGTGAAATTGGAGCAGTTGACGAATGAAGAAGGTTGGATCTCGTGAGGGATTGTGGTCCTTTTAAATAAAACAAGAATAATGTTGGGTGGAAATAATGTCTCGTTTTTCAAAAAGAGGAATTAAAAAAAATTCGTATGTACTTTTAAAGGAGTTTTTAGCTTTTTAACCTTTAAATAGGAAACTTCTTTAGGTAGTCTAGAAAACACGCTTCCCAGGTAGTTAATTGATTCGAAGTTAGACTTCCCTTCGTTTCATTTTCATGTTTGGGAGACCAATTATATATTTGCAAACTGGGGTTATTGAGCCCAGTTTTTCGTTACTTTTTTTTTATGGTTTGATTAATTAATGTGTTATAACAAAAAAAATAAATTTCCATTTTTTAAACTTATTTTTAAACTTCATTACCCAAATTTAATAGGAAATAAAAATTATTGATTTATCCGCATATAGTTTGGGTTCAAAATACAATAGAAGACAACAGTTTATTATATAGTATATATATTATATATTATTTATATTAATATTATATAGAACTAATATATATATATTATATTATATATATATTATAACTATCTCTTATATATAATAATTATAAAATATTATAAATAAAATTAATAAAGTATATAATATAGTTTTTATATATATTTATAATTATATTAATAATATATATATTATATATATATATAGGTAAATCATTTTATAATATATACTATATATAATGCTACTGTATATGTTGACTTTAGAGGAAATATAATATAGTGCGATTTATCCACCATAAGATTATAAAGAATATATGCCAGAGAATGGGCGTCGCCTTTCTAATTTTTTTTGGTGAGTACGGGCATATATAGCGGGCCTTACCGTGGGCGCCTATTTACCGCCTGAGGACCTAAGTATAGGCAACGGGTTTAATTTACCTTAAGGCGGGGCCTATAACTGTGCCTGATACTTTTTGTGTTCACTCAACAGCGTGGGCGCTATTTTGCCTTTGGCTGCTTTGCGGCCTGCGAACTTTTTTCGCCGGCCGGGGTGTTAGACTTGTTGTTGTTATCAAAAACCTGATATAGCAAAGTCCTAATCTTTAAGTGCGATTACACTTAAAAAGTAATTCTTTATTAAGGGAAGAAAGGAATATCATAACTCAAGATTTTTGTGTTTAATATTAATTTTGCAATTCTTATTTAATTTAAAAACCACCCAGTAAAATAAACAACACGTCCTCTCCTGTCTCAACCATGTCTTGTGGTCTAGTGTTCCCAGAAGGTTCCAGGCCCGAAAGCGGCTGAAAAAGAAGGTTTGAAATCTTTCAGGTAAGCCCATAGTGGGCCAATTATTGATTAAGAATATCCTGAACTAGTTTATTATATATAAAATTATAAGCAGTTAAATATTTAAATATATTAATCTTATAATAATATACTATTAATTCATAATATATATATACCACTATTAAAATGATATATATATAATACCTAATAATTAATATAGCTATATACACCATAGTATAGATAAATAGTACATTATATTGATACTCAATTAATATATATAATATATTATAATATATTACTATTATATATTATAATTAATATTGTAATTTTATAATTATAAGATTCTTAAACATAATTAATATAGTAATATTATAAATTATAATTATTAAAATAAATTAAACGGGTTTTTTAGAAATTGATTTTTTCAGGCTCGTGACGTCACGTGTCAACACCTTTTTAAGTGGTTTAAAAAATAAATTGCTGTGTTCCTTGATTCATAGGGCAGCTATTTAGGCCGCCAGTGGAATTGGCTGTGCGGCTTGCTGTCAGTCCGGCGCCTATTAAATTGTTGGCGCTATGCGCCTTTTTGCGCATGCAAAGATATAAGTGCTGCATAGGGCCCCACCGCCCAGCTTGATTTTTGGTATTAGAAATAATATATATTAATTTATTTGTGTAAATGGTTTAATCTTTATTTTTTAGGATTTTAAGTTTAGATTGCTTTTCAGAATAAACCTTCACTGGTAAATGTATACATTCGAGGTTTGCGAAAGAAAAAACCCTTGGTAGTGACGGGAAAAACCACAAGTTGGTTGTGTACTTTCTCATGGGACCTTTTTCTATCAGTCAAATTACGGATGAGTCTTCCCAAAGGAATGTTTTCGTCGTAATTTAGTGAAAAAAACAAAACGAATCAAGATTTTTGCGTTTTGGGGCCCAGCCTTTGCCCAATATGACGTTCATAAACATTGTGTGAGTCCAGTGGATTGGATGGATTTTTGATGATGAATATTATATATTATCATTATTATTTATTATTATTTATATTTTTATATTATTATTATTTTTTATTATTAATTTTGATTATTATTAATTAAATATTTATTTATTATATTTTAGATGGACGGAAGTGTTTGGTTTTTTGGAAGTCCTTGCCAATGAACTACAATTTGATATGTTTGCTGGAGGTTTGTTTATGCCAGTATTAATTTTATTACTTTGTTTTTAGTTGTTTGTTTTAATAATACCATTTTCTTAAAAAATTGAAATTTGAAATGTAAATTGAAAATTAAAAATTTTGATCTTATCATTTTATATTTTACTTGTAATTATTAGTATATTATATATTATATATAATTTAATAATATTATATATTATATAATTATATTATAATTTATATAAATATATATATTATTATAATATATATTAATAATATATAAATAAAATAATAATGTATTGAAGGTAAAAAAAATATGAACCTCCATTAATAATATCTTGTTTTAGTATTTATTTAATGTTATTGCCATATAATTTAGACAATAATATTATATATATATTTAAAACGTTAATTTATTTAATTTATTATGATATATATATAATATATAATATATTATAGTTTAATATAAATATATATATATAGTACTATCATAAATATATTATATTAATTATATTAGTTATATAGTATATATAATATTAGTATATATAAGCAGGGGGGGGCTCTAACCGCTAACTAGCAAAAATAGCAAATGCTGGGGGCGCAGGAATATGAGGTCGGCCTAGGTTGGGGGCTAAACGGCGGTTTAGACGCAACGACTATCCCTAAACTGAAGCAGCAGGGTGGATAAAAGTACTATTGTCAATAATGTTAACAGAAAAATTAATATAATAAATATAATATAATAATATAATATAATATAATATAATATTTAATATAGTAACTTAGATCATGGTTCTTAATTTCTCCTACTTTTATTAGGAAGAATTTTTTGGCGGCCTAGTGGGGAAATGAAATGGTTAGAGGGGCGGTAAAAATAACTTATATATATTATAAATATATATAATGATAATTAATATCTATATATTAATATTAATTTATAATATAATATATATATAATATTATAATTATTATTAAAAATATAATTCTATATATAACTAATAATAATTATTAGAATTATGAATATATATTATAATTATTTAATATATATATAATTATTTAATATATAGAATAAATTAATATATAATATTATTATTATAAGTTCAATACAATAATCTATCTATTTTTATTTAATATTATTTATTTTTCTCAAGATATTATTATAATAATATTAATATTATTAATTATATATAAATATTTAATAATAAATATATATAATATATATATATATAATATTATAATAAATATATAATATAATATTATAATTATATTTAGCTGTATATAATTTATATATATATTTTCCTCCTTGTTTCCCCAGGAATTGGAGATTTGAGGTGGGGGGGGCAAAACATACACTTGGAAACAGAAAAGTTAAGGCATAAAGAATATGACGGTAAGTCGAAAATAGAAAGGGGCCCTTTCTGTCTAACAGCTTTCACAAAAGATCGCGGACGGGCTCCACGTATGGTATTTCGTCAAGTAGGGTTTCATCTTTTGGGGGCCCATTACCCCACCATCCCTCCACAAACCCCGCTATTAACTTATTATTCACCTTCTTCTTGTTTCTGGGTTTTAAACTCACATCATTTTCTTCAAAATTGTCCTTTACTGATTTAAAATCCGGGGCTTCTCTGCCTCCCAAAGGGCCGTCCGATATTCCCCCAAGGGCAGTTCGCACAATATATCCGCTTAAACCGGACGTTACTATCAATCTCAATGTCCCTTTCCCATAGATCAAACCATTCTTAAGCTACACCTCGTTATTCTCTTCCATTTAACACCCTTTCTTTTATAACCACAAACAAATCAACTTAACATGTTCATTTCCTCATTTTTCAATTCTTCTTAATCACCTTATAAGAACCGGCTTCATAGGATGCCATCGTGAAACAGATTTTACCTTAGGATTATTACCTATAATTTCCACAACCATTGGCAGGTTTCAACTACTGTACATTAACCCACGTAAACAAGAATTTACCTCATGCCAAAACCTAGAACAAACTCAAGAGACTCTGGTCCCGTTTTGTATTTTCACCAAGGGAATTTAAATTTTCACAGGCCACCTTCCTTACCATTTCACAATTTTCTTACTTACCCACTGCATCATTTTCGTTTCCCTTTTCATTGACCTTCAATAGAAGCCTAAAATATTTTTAAAATCAGATGCTTGTTCAATTGGGTTCCACTATCAAACTGATTTCACCCACTACTTGGCTTTCTTCCTTTCCCACTCACTACATCACCATTACACTATCTACTTATTTATCTTTTGCAACAAACCCATCTTTTTACACACCCCTTGCCAAAAACCCCCTCTTTTTTACCCAATTATTCCTCTGCAAAAACTTTTCAGATTCTTTTCCACACAAAAAACTTAAAAACATTCAGCATACAACATTAGGCAGGCACGCCTTCAACCTCTGTCTATTTTATTCTATTAAAGTTCAACTTACCACCAAATATCACTGAAACCACCCTTCCACACAGCTTCCTCATTTGTCCGTTTTCATTAACACCGTGTTCAATGTAAATATAATATATTCTTTATATTTCTTCTTTCATTTTCAATCATTTGTTTTGAATGTAAAATCTCTCAAACACCAAATCCCCTTCTGACGACTTTTAAAAAATTGGCCACCTTGTTCTTCGCGCAAACCAGTTTCTTTTTACAGTCACGGCGACGCCACTCTTCAACCAAAATTGGCCGATATTTATCTTTCCCAAAAACCACTCGATAAGGTTTTATTCTACCTATAGTTTTACAAAGCCTTACAAGTTCCCTAATCCACCCTTTACCCTTAACTTTTCCCTATTTCCCCTAGTAATTCCCTATTTACGCGCTCTCCTCCCAATTCTTCCGAAACTTATACCCCTCCCCACAAAACACTTTTATATTACTTCCATTTCCATTAAAAATTTACAATTTCGCCCCCCCACTTTTTCTTTGAATCATTTCACGAAGTAATACCTCATCCCCCAAAATAAACCTTTTCTTACCATTTTCAAAAAAACCCCACCCCACACCATTTTTCACTATCACCTTTTCATATCTGTCAATGTTATGCAGGACTTTTCGAAGTTGTCCTCCACCCCCACTCTCTCCAATTCCATCATCTTTCAATCCGCCGAAATTACCATTCCTGATTTTCATTCTTTCTATTGGGCGGGAAGATTTTCCCCTTTAATTTTTCTTCTAAACCTTTTATTCTTCTTGAAAGTCGTTCTTAATCTAATAAGGCCCCATTTCATCCTCCTAAACTGTCATGCTTCTCTTTTTTCCCTTTTCATATTGTATGTCAAACTATTAGTCTGCACCTTTATTCTCCTATTATATTTTCTTAAACCTTTTCTTGGACCCATTCAGCTTTTCTTTTAAGGCAACATTATCAACATAAAGAATCTTTCAAACAGTGAATTGGGGGAATGAAATTGAATTGGCAAAGGCGGTAAAAGTAAGGGAAAAGGAAGCCGTGGGTTTGAATGTGCTAAAAAAGGCAAATTGATGGAGGGGTTTGTGTAAAGGGAAAAAACATGTTTTATTATTTAAGAAGGGGAAAAAAGGGAGGGGGGACTAAAAGAAGTTGCCATATTTGTTTTAGGATTTAAAATTAAGGGGGTAAATTTGGAGAAACTCAGGTTTTGGAAAGGAGGTATGGGGAATGGGGTGGTGGGGGACTTTACAAGGGGGCCAAAGAGATAAGGGAAGCTTTTTTCTGGAAGGAAAGCGGTGAAAAAGATTAAAGAATGGAGGAATAAGGGATTCTGCACTTTATGGGAACCTATTGAAAAAAGGGGGTTACGTGCTTTTCGTAACTGAATAAATTGATGTTTATGGGTGTGTTCAGTAAACACTTGTAGAAAATCTGATTTTACACTTATAAAGCAAAAACAATGAAGAAGGAGAATGATAGTTAAATCTGTGTGTGGGGTTTAAATGGTGCAAGAAAAGGGGAATAAAGTATTTTGGAATAAGGTAAATTGTTAAGGAAGGAGGTAAGTGGTAGATGAGAAAGGTGAAGAAATGGATCTGCAAAGGGATAGTGGATTATTGATTTGAAATGATTTTTCATTTATGGGAGGCGGGAAGGGGGATGGTTGGATTGAATTGGATTTTGGGGAAGTTGTTTGGTAAAACAAAAAGCGGTTTTGGATTATATCGAGGGATTGGAGGAGAGGGAAAGTTTAATAGACGTTATATAAGGAGGGATTAGGGGGGAACTTGGGGAATTTTAGCATGGAATTTTCGGTTTATGAAGTGTTGGAGGGGGGGAAATAGATATATCTGCTAGTACTCTTTTATCGGAAAAGAGTAACTTTTCGGTGACTTGATCTGTTGAAGGAACCAAGGTTGGGGTAGGAAGTTGGTAGAGGAGTTGTGGATTAAAAATTTTTACATTGAACAAAATGGATTGAGGAAACTGAGACAAAAAGAGATAAGATTTTGTATTGGTCAATTTTTTTTTATGGATCTGCAACAGGGGCGTTGATGAAGGGATTAATAGGGAATTCCTCTTATGGCAGGTTATTTTATATTATGGTTGATTAGCTTTCTGAATTGGAAATTCAAGTTTATGTATTTGGACGATAGGTGGGAGCGTGTGTAATAGAAATAATTATAGTTGGAAAAAGTGATTGTTTTATATTTAATAACGGGTAAAGGTCAAAGGAGGTTCGTTTCTCATTGTTATTTCCATTATGTATATTGGGATGGAGTTATTGAAGGGAATTTTAAGACGTTGGGATGGGGAGGGGAAGGTGTTAAGAATTGATGAGGAATGGGAAGAGGGTGGCCCAAAACTTATTTTGTGTGGGAATGAATTTTGGTTTTTTTGCGTGGCGGAATTCTGTAAGGGTTCTAAGCGCTGGAGACGGCAATGTCACCAAAAGGTGTGAAAATTGGAAGGAAGGTTTGGGAAAGTTAAAATTATAGTATTAAGTTTATGGTTACTGACAAGATGGGAGTTCAGGGTAGTTGAAGTTATGTTAAGATTGGTGAGAAAAAATGGAACAAGTTGAGTTAAAATATTTTAAGGATATTTGTTTAGATGGAAGAAAATGGAATGATGCAGAAGAGCTGTACGTAGGAAAGTTTGTGAATGGGGAATGTGGCTGGAAACCAATTAATCCTTGGTGGATTGTAAAGGGGCAAGGGGGGCAGGAGTGCGCTAGTGGGTTTTTGCATGGAAGGGAAATGTTCTTACATGGTCTGCTAATGATGTAGTGGAACTATATTTGTCTGGATAAAGAGTTATTTATTTATCTAACAGTGGCCAATGCCGAGATAGATTAGGACAATTAGGGGTCCGTGTGCGTGTAGGTGTGAAGAGAATTAATAAAAATTTAAGGAATGACCACTTATGGGGTTGTGTGTTTTATGAAGAAATGGCAAAAGAGGGAATTAAAACGAGGGAGTGTCATTGGGAGTTTTGGTTTGGTTTCAATATGGAAAAAAAGTGGGATGGATAGTAAGGTTGGTTAAAGCGGTATGTTATAGTTCTGTGAAAATGTGCTGGGAATCAAAAACCAAGGCTAGGAACCGAAGAAGAAAAAGTGGATTTGATCGTTAACAAGGAAATACATTGGAAAGGAGAGGGATTGTGGATTGGCAGGAAGGCTCGATAAAGAAGGTGCATAAGGGGTTGCAGTTGGCGGTGGTTTGTTGAGAAGGGGTAGGGTTGTGTGGCCAAGCATAGGGGGATTTGGGAACCCCCACATTTGGGCGGAGCTACTCAAGTTTGAGGTTACGTCGGCAGTCTCGTGAAAAAACCCCTTAGGGTGGGATTCTACTTGCTGGGACTTGCGACGAGGTTCTCACTTAAGGGTAGGAAGGGGCTTTCCTTTCTTTTGACTAAGGCATTTTTTTTCATTTGTTTTATTTTACTTCTGTTCCGTTTATGGCAAAACCCCCACACTCACCCCAATTCGGGGGTAAAGAGGTGGATTGGATGTGGTGATTCCCGATTGATTATATATATATATAATGATTTTATATATATTATTATATATATTATAATTTATATATTATATAGTATATTATTAATTATATAATATATTAATATAACTCATTTTCTAATATATTTTATATTATTAAGTTATAATTATAAAATTAATATAATATAATATATATATATATATGTAATATATACATATATATATAATATATATTCATAATTATTATTTAATCAATATATATAATAATATAAATAATAATACATATACTAATTAGTTATGTTATAATAATATACTTAGTATATAATATATATATAATATTTAATATATTATTTAATTAATATTTATATAATATATATATATATTATATATTTAATAGGATTTATAATATAATATATGTAAAGAAAATAATATATTAAATATTATTATATTAATATATATGTATTAATATATATATATAATATTATATATATATATATATAAATATATATATATATAAAATATATTATATATATATAAAATATAATATTATAATTTTTTATTAAATATAATATTATAATATATATTAATAAATAATATATATTATAATATTCTTAACATAATTGTATGTGATATATAATAGATTATAGTATATATTATATTAACATATAATATATTATTATTGTATATTATATCAAGGATATAACATTATATTACTTATTAAATACTACTTTAAATAATATGTACAAGCGTATAGTCTACTGTATCATATATTAACCTGTACTAGTATACTAATATTATATTATTAATATCCTTAAAATAACTTATTTCTATATTGTAATTATATTATTATTAAAAAATATATAATATTTATATATTATAAAACTTGATTTATTATATAGATATAATTATATATAATATTATATAGTTATAATAATAGTATTATATAATATATATACTATTATATATTAATATTATAGTATATATAATATAATAATATATATATAGTATTATATAATAATAAAATTGATATATAATTTAGTTTATTATATATAAATATTTAATATATTAAATTACATTACCATATAATAAATATATATATAATATAATTAATAAACTATAGTTTATTTTAAAAATATACTACATTTATTATATTTTATTAAAAAAGATAGTATATCATATTATTATAATAGGTATGTATATTTAATATATATAAATATAATTATATATTTTTAATTTAATGCCTTTATATATAGGTTACATTACTTTTTAGATAATTCAATATATATTAAATTAAAATTTGTCTAAAATTGGGCTATATAAAATGTTTATAATTTTGTTGAAACTTAAAAGCAATAAAAATAACAATTGCAAATACTAATTATTATTATATAATAATATTATGTAAATAGCATTTAATATTATTCAAAAAAAAATATAATATATAATAATATAAATACCAATCATATCTAATTACAATATAAAATGAAATATATAATATATATATATATATAATTTCGTCATATTAAAATTATACTTGATTTAAAATATAAATATATACAATATATATATATAATATAAAATATATTATTAAATATATAAATAATATAATATATATATAAAAAATATATATTATATATATATAAATTATATTAAATAATATATATATATTAAATAATATTATATATAAAATATTATTATATTAAAAATATATTTATATTATTATAAATTATATTATATCATATATATATATATTATATATAATATATTATTTTTATATATTATATAATTATATAGTATATATATATATATAAAGTATATATATAAATATATAATTATTAATTATATATATATATATATATAATATTATTTATATAATAAAATATATATATTATTTATAAATATTATATAATATATATAATATATATTGTAAATTATATATATATTATTAAAAATATTTTTTGTACATATTTCAAACATATTTATATTATTAAATATTTTAATAATACATAAATATTATTAATGTACATTTATAATATATAAAATATATATATTATTTATTTAAAATAGTATATAATATATAAATATTTATATAATAATATTATATTAATATTATATATATATTTAATATTATAAATATATATATATTATATATAATAAAAATATAAAATAATAAATTATAGTATATATATTATTTATAATTATATTTTATATATATTATATATATAGATTAATATTAATATATTATGAATATTATATTATAAATATATAATTAATATAGTTTAATATATTAATATATTTATATATATATATATTAATTATAGTTTATTATATATATTATATATATATCAGTATTATATATATATGATAATATATATTTATATATATATAATATAAGTGTTTGTTGTGCGCTCTCTAGCGTTTGTTTTTTTTTCTAATCAAAATTTTTTCCACTTGACAATTCCAAATACTTTTAAACTTGTCCCTATTATACATATAAATATTATTATATATATACTATTTAATATTAATATATATATATTATAACATAATATATATATTATATATATATAATATATCTATATTAATTATATATATAATTATAATATATATTCATATTAATATATTAATATTATATATATATATTTATTTTTTCAAGGCCGGGCACATGAGCGACTGGAAAATGCACCATTGGGATATAGGGCAGAGTCTTTATTATATATATATTTTATATATTAATTTATATTTAAAATATTATAATTTAATATATTATTATATAATATATATATATAATATAAATATATTATAATATAATATATATATATTTATATTAAAATATATTATATATAAATACTATATAATATTAATTAATATTATATATATATATATTATATTATATAATATATTATATTTATATAATATATATTATATAGATATATAATTATATACTATAATTAAATATATTAATATATAAAATATTATTTTTATATAAATATATATACTAATGATATTTTAAATATTATATATATTATATAAATATATTTATATAATATAAATGATGTCACTATAATATTTCACAGCATGTAGGTTATATCGTTTCCCGTCCTGGATATTTTATCATATGTACCGTATAAATGGCTGCGTTCCCGTCGAACCCTGAGTTATAATAGTAATTCTATTACTAATATAAAGCTATGATATATTTATTTAAAAGTGTACACTATGATAGATAATAACGTGAGTTAACATATATTAACTTATATCACTACGAATAATTAAGTATATATATATACAGGCTATAAGTTGCCTAGTAATATATATATATATATCATATAATATCAAAAATATATATATCATATAGTATACTTATATATATATAGTATATGATATATATAATATGATATTATTATATAATATATATATAGATATATATAGTATTATATATATATTACACATATATATTATATATTATATATATATGAAAATAAATAAAATATAGATATATACATACTATATATATATATATATATATAGTTATTATATATATTCATATATTATATATATACTATTAATATATATATATTATATTTATATATATATATACCTATATAGTATAAATACTATATATATATATTATAGTCTAAATACAACGAAAACATATTTTAATAATTATAATACGTACCATTATATTTTGGTATGAAAAGCTTGTTGACATTATATTTACCAAATACCTAATTTTTATAACATTCCAATGATAATTTCTTGGTCCTATCATTTTATGTAAACTTAAGCTGTGGTCTTATATAGTTTTTTAAAGCCGTTTTTTTCTTTCAATATAACAATCTACACCTTTACTCCAATATTGCATCTATTCTATTTATGATTTATAATGCCTAAGATACCAACTTAAATAAATTTATATAAAATTAATATCAATATCAGAACATTCCAGAATACATTCGATTACAAAGATCTTCAAACAAACTGCACAAGCCGCAAATTTACGGGAAGAGAACGAAAGGATTTCATATATAGACTGGCCCACGTCCCTTTATTATACCTTGATATAGAAAATGACGGTCATTCGTCGCACGTAGCAAAGAATTTTCTCTAAGATCAGAGTCGTGTAGCGAGAATTTCTAAAGAATTCAATTATTTATTATAGCATATTGATTATTTGTGGTTGTTTTTTCTTTTTAATTATATATTAAAATAGCCTCTTTTTTAACTTTTATATAAATTTTTTAATTATATATACTCGATACTTTGCGATTATTTAAAGCCTTAAAAAACTTATTGGATAGGAGCTACCTACCCGGCCTAACCTATATATACGGCCCCTGATAATATATATATTTATATATATAATATATTTATATATATCAATATAATAGCTATATAATTATATAATATATATATATATATATATATATACGTACTTATATATTATACTATAAAATTTTAACGAGTATTGTAATTATAATTTCAACTTTAATTTTTTCCTATTGAAATTATGTGCACAATAATAGTTGTAAGTATATATAAGTATATATAAGTTATATATATCATATACTACCTTATATCATATATTAATATAACTATTATATATATAACTCTACTAATATATATATATAATATATATATAATATATATATATATATACCTATATATATATATATATAATATATTAATTATATCTATAGGGAAAGCATGTTTTTCCCATCTAACAGCAAAATTTCTCAATTCCATTCTTCAATATCTCAAAAACTACAAATAGCTACAGCGAAAAGGAATACATTTGTGGAATCCTGGTAAAATTTCAATACATAGGAAAATGATAAAAGAAAAAAAATGAAATAAAATTATTATTTAATTTAGTAATCATGATTAGAGAGCACTATTAGAGACCTTTTATGCTTACTCGTTAAAACAAATAGACTTTTCTATTAAATTAGCTTTTTTTTTTTACTAAAGAATACCCCAAGGGCCAAGACGCAACGATGGCAGGAGTCGGGTCTCTCGGCCTTCCGGGAAGCGACCTACGGGGATAGGACTAATTCCCCCCGCTCCGGAGGGTCTCGGAACCCCCGGCTCTTTGGATTTGGTGTCGCGGTGGTTCTCCGCCCCTCCCCTTACGGGTATGGAAAACATCCCCCCTGTTGTATCCCCGTCTGCTCGAGCCCCGCTACTTTGCTCGTTGTAATACCTCTTACAAATATATATTATATATGATATAAATATATTATAGTAATATATATATATCTATATTATATTTATATAATTATATATACTATATATATATATATTATATATATATATATATATGATGTCCCCTGCTCCTAAAAACAAAATAGCCAATATTTCTTTTATCTAGAAGTTTTTTTATACATTTTGCTAACTGAAAATAAAAAAAGATCAAAAATTTATATAAAATGTAGGATCGTAATTTTAGAATAGTATTTTTTTTTCTTTTCTGAAACTGCTGTGGACGGTTGTGTTGTATTCCAGCAATGTATTCCCTTTTCCCGTAGCTATTGCTATGTTTGAGATACTGATTGAAAAATATATTTTTGCGTTTACATGGAAATACATATAAGCCTTATATATATATAAATTATACTGATATATATATATATATATATATCTATAGTATATATATATATATTATTATATAGTAGTAATAATTAACCATATATTTATAGTATATATAAGTATAATATATATTATATATACTATATATCGTTTAACCTCTCTGTAGGTTGTGCTTTCAAAGCAGTTATTCTGTTTAGGAAAGTATTCTTTTCTAAAAGATAAATATATATATATATATATATATTATATATATATTATATTATATATATATATATAATATATTGTTTATGTATCATGATAAAGGGTATTGATAGAAAACTTTGTGGTTATATCGATTGGTGGTTATTTGACTTTTGCGGGCCCTGGGCGTCAATAGCAAGCCATCTAGGCTTTTGGCGGAGGTCTGAGGCGGGTTTTGGAAGGAAAAATATTACAGTTCTTGTTTAAAATTTTTTAAAGATCGTGCAGATCATATATATATTACTATATATATATATTATATAGTTATAATATTATAGTCACGTATCATATATATATATTATTATATATATATATATTATGGGCGCGTTAAAAAGTCTGTTTAGCCTGCTGCATGGCGCGCCGATGCCCTCATTGTCACAGAAGCCGTGGCGCTGTTTGCCAGGGCGCATCCCAGATCTCCCTTACCATTGTGAACGCGCCGTACCACATAATAGTATATTAATCAGATACCTGTAGGAACGTATATATATATAATAATATATACAATATTTATCTATTATATTATATATATGGTATATTATATATATACTATAACTAACTTATACCCCTAAGTTACTAACGCCTGTATAATATATATATATATATATATATACTTATATTATATATCTATATAATATATATATATTTCTATTATAAGTATATATATATACTTAGATGTTAACTAGCTATATATATATAATATATATTAGTATATATATATTAATACTACTATAATAAGTATATAATATAGTATAATAATTATATATATATAATATATATATTTAATATATATATCGTGTGTGTGTCGTCTTTAGCGTTCTTTTTGGTCAAATCAATTTCTTACGATATGCAAGACTATGTACACCTAATAATATGAAACTATAATATAATTATATTATAGATATATATATTATATATATATAATATATATATATATATTATATATATATCATGATAAGTACACAATTACTATATAATTATATATCATATATTATATATATATCGTATACGTATATCAAAATATATACATACTATATATATAATATATATAGATATATATATATATATATATATATTATATATATTATATATATATTTAAATATATACTAAATATTATATTATATATATATATATATATATATATATCGGTTGTGTGCGCTCTCTAGCGGTTGTGCTTTCAAATCAGTTTTTCTTATGCAAATTATGTAAACCCAAATATAAAGAGACTTTGATCCAAAATAAACTTTTAAAAAACTATACTACAGACTTTGAATCATCGCCTTCTTACTCAATGGTCAATCAATTTTTTTTAGGGGAAGGGATGCATGTGAATGTTTGTTACTTAGCTCTAATAACTGGACAAAAAAAATAATTTTGTATTATCAAGAACGGGCAATTACAGTGACCATACAACACTTTTCAAAAGCTTACTTATGAAGGTACTGAATATATCTTTTCCCTTATTAATCACTTTTTTTTTTAGTTATGAATAGTTTGTTAAACGAACTGCTGGCTAATATGCGTAACCAAATTGTGTGCCAAACCAATCTACGTAGCATGAGACCACATATCACATGATGGGATGGCCAAATCGTTTTCAATATAGGCAGTTTTTGTTAATACATTCCATGAACATCTGGTACAAAAAAAATTAAATAATAATTTAAAAAAAAGTGTTCAATAATTAATTTTATAATGAATAGTGTTTCAACAACTTATTTTGATATTGACAATATTGACTTGCAAAAATGTTAGTCCTAAAGGTAACCAATATTATGAAAATCATTACTATGGTTATTAATAAGATCTTGCACACTATAGAATTTAAACCTTATACATCATATAATAAGATCTCATGCGCTACAAAAATCTTAGACCTCATACATTATATGACTTAATAAGGTCTCATAAACTATAGAACTTAGGCGTTATATGTCATATATGATTAGTGAAATCTCGCACACTTCAGATTTTATAATTCATACATCATTTGATTTAATAAGATCTCACATACTAAGTAATATACGTCTTATATACTCCACACACCAGAAACGAGCAAACCTGTGCCCTATGTATAGGGTATTAAAAGCTCATTTTTGTATTTTTTTGATGTTCCTTCAGGAACCGGATAATGTAACATTCGCGTCCCTGTTCGGGCGCCACTAAATTTAAGATGATGTTTGGGAGAGTGACGAAGTACTCAATGAATCAGAGACCCACAAGAGAAAGTTAATGCGCTCCTAACGAAAAGAACCCGGAAGAAACAAAGTCCCCATACATTCACACATAAACTCAGAACTAAGATCTGACACTACGGCTACAACTATGTTCAGAAGCTAAGAAGGACGGTTATGAAATCTAAGTTAACCGGTTAGTGGGTTAGTACTATAAATATACTATCGGTTAGTAATATAACTATAAGTCTATGGCTCTACGGTTCTGTTAGTTTTGTTAGCATTAGTGTTATCTAACGGTAAACGAGCGTAACAGAACGAACTAAGGTGATATCTAGGCAGCAAACTATTCAAAACAGCAACTTCTTTGACTTGATTTCCTCTCCCTCCTTGAATAATTAACTGGAGAACCCTTCCTTGAATAGTTAAAGGAGCTTCTTTTAATAGGGAAAACAAAAGCTCTTCCTTTTTCTAAGTTTATTATTATTTAAATTTAAGGGAGGGAAACTATTTACAAGATGATGACCTTACAAGGTCCAGTAATATTATGCTCTGAATTGGAGGTCAATTACAGACGGAACTGTATTGTTCGAATTTCCAAATTATTATTTACATAAATAGGTGCAAATAATAATGGAACATTGAGCTAATTTGTTTGTGTGGAAATGAAAAAATGAACCGTAACTCAACTTGGTTTTGCAGTATCTTCTGATCGTTGATATCCTTGCTTTTGAGGATGAGTCCAATCGGATCGGTAATAGATGATAAGTTGCAAGAAAAGCTCCAAGAATAGAAATGAAACAAGAAGCCCCACAATAGCAATGCAAGAAAAGCCTCCAAAAATAAGCAATAGGCAATGATAGCCCCAAAATAGCAGAAAGCTGAAAAACCCACAAAATAGCAGAGAGGCCGGAGCCCCTAAATAGCACCTGTAAGTAGATAGGCAAAATATAAATAAGCTCCATAGCTATTAACACAGTGAGTGAAGAAAACATAATTATCAGTAATGCAGAATAAAAGTAATATTGAAACTGAAATGAGCGTTTACCCTAGGGGAGTTGATCCCTCGGCAAGGGCGCTGTGAAGGTCTTGCGAGACAGCTGAGGAAAAGTTCTGTTGAATTAAAAATAGGATTAATGCTCATATACTAATGGAGCTGGTTACATATCTATCAACAATAAGGATGGAATCATAAGTAAATCCTTGCTTCCATAGATGGGTAACTCCTCTTGTCTATAAGAAGGAACAGTGGTGGGCCTTGGTGTTAAATGGCCCACCTCCAAAAATCCAAATTCAAAATTATATAGCTGGAATTGCCTAACTACTTTTATAATAGCCTAAAAAACGGATAATTAGTAGGATGGGAGAAAGTACATTGAGTTATAAGCAAAAAAATAAATAAGAAACTCAATAAATCTCTATATAGATCTGTATACGTATATACTACCTATACTTATATATATATTCTACTACTTTTCTGTTCCTATATACGCTATAACCTATAATTATAATAATATAATTTTCTAATATCTAGATATACTTATCTTATCTTTTTCTAATTTCTAAAATTAGTATATTATCTTTTTCTAACTTCTAAAATTAGTATCCTATCTTTTTCTGATTTCTAAAATTATATATCTTTTTCTATTTCCCTACCCTGATTTATCTATGCCTTATCTTATTATATATATAATATATTATATAACTATATATAAGTACTAATAATAATATATTATACTCTCAGTCAGGCAAAGTTATAATATTAATAAATATATATAATTATCTCATCTTTTCTCATTCCCTACATTGTATATATATATCTCCCCCTATCCCTAGTATATATATATATTAATTATAAATATTACTATTACTCATAATTATAATATTATAATACCTTAATATATTAAATATATATATATTATAAATCTCATTCCTTATACTATAGAATATTATTATACTACTTACGTGTATCTGTACCGATATTATTACTTTACTGCAAGTATATATAATTATTATTCTTATCTGACATATATATATAATATATATACCCAATAACTCAGATATTACCATTATATATATTATAGTAGTTAAAGATGTAACATACTTGCGATGGCACTGGTAATCCTGACTCAACTGGCAAGGATTCCAGACATTCTGGAACTGGAATATGACTTCCTGGAATCTGGAAAATGCGCAATCAAACTGATAAAAGAAAAAAAAAAATAAAAATAAAAAAAATAAAAAAAGAACAACTAGACGATATCAATTTAAAAATTTAATGTAAAAGAAACTCAAAATTCAAATAAAATAATATAGAAATAAATAAATAGTAATGTTAATAGCGATTATTATATTTTTAATCGTGATGTCCCGCGCCGCTATGCGTCATCACCTCTGTCCTCGCACCGCAGTGCTCCTGCACCCGCACGCACCTCTACGCGCAACTAGTGATTGGTCGTATTCTGAGTTCCAAAATATCTGAAAACTGCTACATACGCAGTTGAATCGACATATTATAGAAAATATTTTAATGAAAGATTATAGTAGAGAAATGCACGGAGTGCAATAGAAAAGTAAGGGGAGGAATATGAGGGAAGGAGGAAGAAGGTAGAAGAAAAAGGAGGAAGAATTGTGTTTGGAACCCCCGGAGGTGGGACTTTCCCTAACTGAAATAAAGAAGTTTAAATGCACGGCGTGCATAAGAGAAGATGGAGGAATGAGAAAGGAGGAAAAGAAGATGCAGGAGGAAGATGAAGGAGGAGGATGGAGGAAGGATGAAGGAAGAGGACTTGTAGAAGAAGAAGTAAACTTTTCTGTATTTATCAAAATCTCATTTCTAGGTAAATTTAGACTAAATATCATTGTTGGCTCTTTTTACTTTTATACCAGTTTCATTTTATAGTTTTATAAGTTTCCTTCATTCTAAAAAATTTGAGCATTTATTTTTTTTAGATTACTTTTAGTATCTTATAGCCTCGAAAAATTGTTTTTATATATTATGATTTTTAATAAATTCGCTCGTCTCAACTACAATTATCGTTTGCTCTACTTCTCATATTCTCATAAGTTCATTATATAAGTTTTTATAAGTTTCCTAAAACTTTTTTTTTAATTTTTGTTCTCATTTAAAATTTTTTGAATGAATTAATTTTTATTTGGTTTAAAACATTTTTTTTACTAAAAAATTATTTTCGTTATGATCTATAAGAAGAAACTGAATAAAAAATTGCTATTTTTAACATTCCTTAAAGCAGTAAATCTAGTAAATTCAGGATCAGTTTAAAGACTAGTACATCTAGTACAAAGCAGTAAATCAGTAAAAGCTAGGTAAAATTCAAGAGTAAATCAGTACAATCAGTAAAGTAGCCAGCGTAAATCAGTTCAATCAGCGTGCTGATCTAACAACCCCTCCTACCATCTTTGATCTATTGATCTATTGATCTATTTATGTATTAGTCCTATTTTGTTTAACATAACACAAAAACTTTTATTTATTTTGTTTTCTTTAAACATTAATGTTTTACTATAAAAATTTATTTATTTAGTTTTTATTGGGACTAGCTGAAATTGTAGGCAAGGAAAATAGTCGACTCCTCTTCTTCGTTTAATTTGCTGGCTAAAGTATGTTATTAAACGTAAAAAATTTGCAATTGTTACATACCCTAAAGCAATAAAACAGTAAATCAGTTAATCAAAACCACCCACTCTATCCTCCTATCTATCTATTGATCATTTGATCTATGGATCTATTGATAATATTGATCAAGTCATATTTTGTACAACATAACACAAAACTTTGATTTATTTTGTAGCCGAATTTGTTAAACATTTTGTTTTTACTAATAAATTATTTACGTTCATGTTATTCATTCAATTTTAACTAAAATTATATACTTTAAAGCAGTAACTCAGTAAATCAGTTAATCAAAACGGCCCTCCTGCCCTTCCATGTCTGTCCTTCCCCACGCTCCTACCGATCGATGATCTATTGATCTATGATTCAAGACCATATTTTCTCATTCAACTCTTGTCACCATTTTACATACTTTAAAGCCAGTATAATCACGTAAATCAGTTAATCAAACAGCCCTCCATTCCATTCACCCTCCTACCCTTCCATGATCTATGATCTATTGATCTATTGATCTATGCATTCATGTGATTCAAGTCATAATTTGTATATTCACCTAACATGGTCATAAACATTCTTTGCAGAAATAAATTCTTTGCTCTAGCTGGTGTTGTTGTTGCATTTGTTGCATTTGTTGCAGTTGTACATGTTGTTGATGAATCAAAAGGTTTGTTGTTGTTGTTGTTGGTGCTTTGTTTTGTGTTGTGTTGTTTCATATATCGTTGTTTTGTTCTGTTGTTGTCTTGTTGTTGGTGTTATGTATGTTGTTCGTTTGTTGTAAATATATATTAAACGTTTCAGTTAAATGAAATATACAAACAACTTTTTTAGAACAATTCTCTAAAATGGTTAACTTTAATATATTAGAAAGTTGAACTTACCAGCAGAACTCAACATAGCAATCTCAACTCCTTTTTACCATACTACGACCGCACACATAACTAAATTATTACGTTATTATTATTCGATATTATTATTCGGTATTCTTATTCATTATTTATATTATTATTATTATTATTTTTATTATTTACTATTCATTATTTATCATTATTATTTATTATTCTTACGATAGATCTCACAACACCAATTAACGCGTGCGATCACTTTTGCCTGCAGATGTCCACAATCTAAAACGTTTGGTAGTTAATCTGCTCTCTACCGACCCTAAACAACGTAATCTTGTTACGCTCCCCTAGGGATAGCCAATACAGAAATTGTATTTGCTATGCCATCACGGACAACCAATGAAATCGAGAATGACTCATTAATCTTAATATCTTTTTGACACATGAGAAGCAGTAACGATGATTTTATTACTTGTTCGCATACTCTTTTCGACACATGAGCAAGGCAAATTTATTACTTTTCTCAACCAAATCTCTTTGACACATTGCAGCAAGGGTACAAGTTTTACTTTGTTCCCAAAATGATTTTTGACACATGAGAAGGTAACGAGATTTATTACTTTGTACCCGATAGCTTTTGACACATGAGAAGGGTACAATTATTTATTACCTTCTCTAGTTTGCATTCTAGTACTTCAATGCTTTAGATGAGTCTTTACTTTCGTATCCTCTCTCTCGTACACATGAGAGGTTAAAGACTTTATTACTTTGTTCCCCTTTTGTCTTTACTTAAACATTTATATTATTTATTATTATTATTAATTTCATTCCATTATTATTAATCTCTATCTCCATCTAATCCTCTTATATCAACTACCTTACTCATGCTTATTATTGAACATAACACCTAACCTATATACCCTCCACCCACACACAACACACATCACACACACACACACCACGCACACACCACACACCCCCACACTTATATACACTTCAGCCACCGCGCTCCGTAACATGAAATATTTTTTAGGCTTATTCCGTCTTCACAGCACTTCCCCGCCCCAGCCTTTCTAAATCAACCACACGAAACATGTCAAAATATAACAGGCCTATCTGCGTTCAGCAATTAAAATTTAATAGGCCTATCTATATTTATAAACCAAAAACTGGCGTAACCGCGCCTTCTGGCAACGGTGCTCATACAGATGCTCATTTGACCACCCACCTCTATAGATTTGGGTGCTGAGTTACATCATATATAAATCGACGAGCTACTCGAAGGTTCATTCTTAATCAAGAGCTCTGACGATCGACCCTTAAGCACATTCGTTCGATTCTGCACCACACACACACCACACACACACACACACCACACACACACACACATACACACATAACATAACACACACATCACACAACACACACACACACACACATTTAACGCTCACACACACACACACACCCATTTCATATTGAGTAACACTATACACTGTACATTTATAGAGTAATAAAAATAAATTGTTATTACATTTTTTTATTTATTCAGAATTATTTGTACATAGAAAACATTAAACATTGTACAATAAACATAGATGGATATTTATAACCTATATCTAAAGGAGAATTAAAGTTCTCCTTACAACTCCAGATTAGGATGTCTCGTTCGAAATGCAATTTTTTTGATAGGAAAACCGCTTATCAGCTGATGGTTGTTCATCATCTTGACCCCGGATACGATACTAACACCTCCATATGTTCCGCTGCTGAAAAGTTGAGTAGAAATATGTCTATAAACATAACCCCCCTTGCATTGTAAATCTAGCCTAGGATTCTGTGATTCGTCTATTCGAGCTGCCTTTTATAGGCAGGTCAGTTCGTTTCGTATCATCTCTTCATCGATATATATCCATGTTGTATTTCATTCATTGGCTTTCACTGTAACTGTACCCATGGTTTTGAATATCATGCATACAGCTGTACTCATCCTGACCCTATGCTCTTTCCCGGAACTCTCATCATACACTAACTTAGCAGTTTTCAAAATTGACTAGTATCTTTTGTACTTGTCTTTTATTTGATTGTATAGGCTCTCTTCGGCCTTTACTAATTAGTATTTTATATTTCATTTCATTTCTTATTCTAATAGCATAAGACTTAGGTCCAGTACATACAAAAGAATCACCGTAGGCCCCTGGACCGTAATCTGCTATTTCATCTGTTAGTTCACCTAAAAAATTTCCTGTTTCAGGAACTTCATCGTTTTCACCAGCGACAAAAATACAAGAGTCTGTATCGCAATACAAGGCCCTTTGTTTGACTTTGTTAAGTAACTTCATATAATTTTATACGTGCATATGCAGTTGTAACAACCGATCTCGATACGAAATATTTGTAGCAGTTGATGATCGTTCGGCTAGCGCATTTTTACCAACTGTCACAACATTATTTACTGCCTATGAATAACGTGATCAGGACTTCATATTATCGCTCTTCCTGACCTTATTAATTCTCCAATTACTTTCGATATTTTATTACATTCTATATCTTCTCTGTAACTTCGTTTGTGTTTGACAAAAGCAAACAAAGTTGCTAGTAGGTCCGACATATCGTCCTTCTTGTAATGACATTTCTCTTTGCCTTAGGGTCCTTAATTTTCTATTCCCAACTCCCACGGTTATAACAGCTAATTAGTTCTAACCTAGACTTCGTTATATCCGAGAGATGAAGTGAATAATTACTTTAGGAGTTGTTTTTTAATTGATGTTCCTCTTCTCTTTAAACGTCCAGTATATGATTAGGAACGTCGTTAGTTGCTATGAATGCGGATAACCTCTAGATTTTTGTTCTTTTGCTTTTAAAAAAACTAATTCCCACCATCTCTCTGAATGAAGCAATTAAACCATCTTACGTCATGCAAGTAAAGTTGAAAATAAAGCCATGATACACCCCTTTTTTAATTGTTTGTTTACATAAACAAGTAAAGTGTGTTAAAACACTTGTGAAATAGGAGAAATTTTTTTTTCCTAATTCGCGATATTAATAGATAAGTATCAAATAATCATAAAATAACTGGCAATAAATAATATAGTTGTATCGCTGAACACTGCGTTATGTTAAAAATAGTTTTTTCCTTATAATGTAGCTCACTATAGTTTGTATTTTGCATCGTGAACATATAATTTTAATGAAAATTCGTTGCTTTAAATCAGTTTA
>JABUQX010105753.1:0-23184 GCA_015478945.1 Trachelipus rathkii | reverse complement strand
TGAACTTTATTGCTTTTTTCCTCAAAATACGATAGTGGCGTTTGGTAATTACCGATAAGTCTTACTGTTGGAGGATCATATCGCGGCCGGGTTTCCCTCTCGCTACGGCGTCACTATAATATAATGACGTTTCTCGATTTCGATTACCATAAAAACGCCTCGAACGATCAAACGGCAATATTTTTCAGGGATGAACTATCGTTAAGCGTAATAATTGATTATAGTGACGTTTATTCTGTACCGTTGATAAGTCGAAGGAGTTATAAGTTAAAATTTGAAAAAAAATTTTCAATTTTCCCTGAGGTCGAATTTTGGAGAGAGATTTGATTTATACTTTTGATTATAAACGGTTCCGACGAAACGTCACTATTGTGGAACTATTATTACGCTTAACGACCCCGTTTATAGTAAAAAATGGAATTCTAAACGCGTTTAGAGTCATTTATCTTGGGCTTTTACGAAACGCCACTATATGACGAGGACGTTTCAAGTAAATTGGGCATCGTCTGCAATATTTTTTATTATTTTTTTTAATTTAAGTACCTCTAAAAATTATTATTATGGTAGAAAACGAAATTTAAGGGAGACTAAACTATAAAAAAAAATTAATATAAATAAATATAGTACAGATCATGATAAATAATTAAGTATTTAAGAAAAAATAAGAACGAAGAAAAAATAAATATTCAAATATGTGAATTAACTTATAGTTAGCAATTCATTTACAGGCTTTAGATTCCTTAATATTTGTTTTTGGGGTTTCCTCGGGAAAGAAAACTTTCGCTAAGGAACAAAAAATTTATTTGCACCATCTCTTGAAAAGTAGTGAGTAACGTTATTCGACCCCGAGGAACCGTGGAGGTACCCTTTTAATTTTTTTTTTACGTAATTTTTAAAGTGTAGCAAAAAATCGCTCAAAGGGAAAAAGGCGAAAGAATCGATCGAAATCAGCTAAAAAACCGAGATTTTTCCCCGTCCCTACTCGTTTCTGGTCTGTCTCCACAGACCGAAAGCAAAATTGAATGAGAATGAGTTACAACTATCGATTTTTTTTTTGGCTTCTGCTAAGTCTATCTCATTCTCATTCGGTCGATTCACTAATTAAACCCAGGAAGCAAAATTGAATGAGAATGAGTTACAACTATCGACTTCTCGGAGATATCGTAAAACTAAAATCAGTCGTAGGGTCCTTAGGTACTCCTCATTAGTTTAATACTATATATAGATATATATACATAGTCTTTCTTTCGAGGAAGACTTAAAATTTAAAAAGCGAGCATAGTATTTTCTGCATCGAAGTGAACGATGACTTAGTCTTTCCTTCAAGGAAGTCTTAAAATTTAAAAAGCGAGCATAGTATTTTCTGCATCGAAGTGAACGAATATTTATGTTATATATATATATATATATATATATATAATATATATAGATATATATATATATTGTATATATATAATTATAAATATATTTTTTTTATATATTATATATATATATATATATATATATATATATATATATATATATATATATATAAATATATATATATATATATATATATATAGAGTATTATAATATATATATATATATATATATAGATATTATTATATATATATAGATATTATATATTATAATTGAACGAATATATATAATATATATATATATATATATATATATATATATATATATATATAGAGAGAGAGAGAGAGAGAGAGAGAGAGAGAGAATTACAACTATTTTTTTTCTTTTTTATCTCAAAACTACGATAGCTACAAGAAAACTGATATCATTCGTGGAATCAGCGTATAGAATGAGTTACAACTATCGACTTCTCGGCTTCGGCCGAGTCTAACTCATTCTCATTCGGTCGATTCACTAATTAGGCTGAGAAGCGAGATAGATACAACTATCGATTTTTCGGCTTCGGCTAAGTCTAACTCATTCTCATTCGGTGGTTGATTCACTAATTAAGCCGAGGAGGCAAAATTGAATGAGAATGAGTTACAACTTTCGAGACCGAAAGCAAAATTGAATGAGAATGAGTTACAGCCGAAAGCAAAATTAAATGAGAATGAGTTACAACTACTATCGATTTTTTTGGCTCCTGCTAAGTCTATCTCATTCTCATTCGGTCGATTCACTAATTAAACCCAGGAAGCGAAATTGAATGAGAATGAGTTACAACTATCGACTTCTCGGCTTCGTCTAACTCTAACTCATTCTCATTCGGTCGATTTCTCTTTTTTTGATGAAGATGCCATGTTGCCATGTTTATATATTCAAAACTGTGTGACCTGCAGCCCCTTACTTCACGTACCAGGAAAGATATTTTCCTTCGAAAATGGTAATTTGTTACTTTTTTTGAAAAATAAAATAAATATATCGGAACGGAAATGGCCAATTTGGTGCTAAAGAAATCAAAATCTATCACACTCGGAATAACCAAGGAGATAGAAATAGTACAACGTAGTATGCACCACAGTAATTTATAATTTCAACCTGCTAGGTCTTAAAGTTTTGAATATATAAACATGGCTAAAACACGTGGCAATAACCCAGGAATAATTTGAGATATCGTAAAACTAAAATCAGTCGTAGGGTCCTTAGGTACTCCTCATTAGTTTAAGGGGGTACGGGGATTTCCTGGGACAAGTTTCAAAATTTCCGGAAAAAAGCCCTAAGTGTTCCCCCTTTTCGTAAGGTGATGGAACAAGAAACCGTTCCCTTTATTATGGTTTTTCGCCAAAAATTTAAATGATTGTTCCCTTTAGAAATTTTTTCCACCAGGAAATAAAAAAAAAAACGGAATTTAGGCCGTAAAACTAGCATGCCTCCTTACAGTAGGTCATAACTAATTGATAATAGTTTGAAATTGCATTTACGTGTTGACAATTATTTTTTTTTCTACGAATTTTTAAAAATCACAAGGTAACGTTCCTTTAGTGCGATTTTATTATACGTTTTGGCACAAATTTAGATCTTCTTGTTCCCTTTATTTCACAAGGAATTTAGATCGGAAATTTCCAGAAGTGTAAGATGACATATATCGACAGGCTTATATTTTCAAACTTGTATGACCTAACAGGTTGAAATTAAAGTATGTTGTAGAACTTACTACGTTGTTCTATTTGTAACCTTTTGATTATTCTATGTATGATAGATGTTTGATTTCACCAACTATCGACTTTCTCGGCTTCGGTAAGTTTTCTATCATTCTCATTGCGTCGATTTCTCTCTTTTAATGAGATGACCATGTTGCCATGTTAATATATTTGCAAAACTGTTTGACTGCGCCTCGCCGTTCACGTACGGGAAAGATTATTTTCTTTAAAAATGGTAATTTTGTAAACTTTTTGTAACAATAATATGATAATGTCGGAAAGGCCAATTTGTGTGCTAAAGAATCAAAATCTATCCCACTCGAATAACAAGACGATAGAAAGTAGTAACAACGTTGTATGCACCAAGTAATTTATAATTTCAACTGTTAGGGCACGCAGCAAGTGAGGCCACATGAACATGCGGCACACGTGGCGCACCTGCCCTGCGTCGACCTCGGGCCATTCGTTCTTAAAACTAAATCAGTGTAGCGGTCCTTAGTACTCCTTCATTAGTATTAAGAACAGGACCTACGGGGGTTCCTGGGGACAAGTTTCAAAAATTTCCGGAAAAAAACCCTAAGTGTTCCCCCTTAGCGTAAGATGATTGAACAAAAAACCGTTCCCTTTATTATGGTTTTTCGCCAAAAATTTAAATTGTTCCCTTTAGAATTTTTTTCCACCAGAAATAAAAAAAAAAACGGAATTTTAGGCCGTAAACTAGGCATGCCTCCTTACAGTAGGCATAGACTATAATTGCATACGATTGAAATTGCAGTTACGTATGACCATTATTTTTTTTTCTACGAATTTTTAAAATTCACAAGGTAACCGTTCCCTTGTAGTGCGATTGTGATTTTATGCGCTTTGGCACCAAATCTTGACCTTCTTGTTCCCCTTTCTTACAAGAATTTAGATCGGAAATTTCCAGAAGGTGTAAGATGCCATAATATTGACAGGCTTATATTTTCAAACTTCTTGTATGACCTAACAGGTTGAAATTAAAGTATGTTGTAGATCTTACTTACTATTATTATTATCATTCGATCGAGTATTTCGAAAAAGGCGAAAGAATCGATCGAAATCAGCTAAAAAACCGAGATTTTTCCCCGTCATTGTCCCGATCCTGTATTTGTCGTAACTTCGAGGGTCGAACAATTTTTGCCTTAAAAAAATTTAAAAAGTCTCGAGAGCTTTTTACGAATGCCATAAAAAAATTTCGCGCTTGGAAACTCAATCCTCGAAGGTACGACAAATACGGAATCGTGACAAAAGAAACATCACTATATGTTGGACCACTAGCGTAAAATACGTTCGAACGAAGTTAAAAATGAAAGATGTATTCTAATATATTTTCATCGGGACAAAACGAAACATCACTAAGCCCAATCGACTTTTCGAGGCGCGAATGAATAACGATAAAACAAAAATGTCAAATTTATATATAAAAAAAACAAACAAACAAATAAACAAAAAAGGAGTAAAAAATCTAAAAAATTGAAGTCATATAGTGACGCCTCTTCGGAAACTAGTATAAGTCGAAGATCTAAGAGCAAATTCCGAAAAATAATTTCGACTTAAAAATTTTTTGTGAATTATTTTCTTTGAGATATTTTAGATTTTGACCCTTAGACCTTCGACTTATACATAGACCTTCGACTTATATCAGTTCCTTTCGAAACGTCACTATATCGGATTGAAGCGACGTCGGGACAAAACGAGGCGTCACTAATAAATTTGAAAATTTTGAGGAATATCTTAAGTTTTTGCTTTTCTGTTTGTTTATTTGTTTGTTTTTTTGTTTGTTTGGTTTTTTTATATATAAATTCAACATTTTTGCTTTAAAGTTATTTTTCGCGCCTCGAAAAGTCGATTGGGTTTAGTGATATTTAGTTTTGTCCCAACGAAGATATAATAGAATATTTTTTCGTTTTTAACTTCGTTCGCTTTAAGGTTATTCATTCACGCCTCGAAAAATCAATTGAGTTTAGTGAAGTTTCGTTTTGTCTTGACGAAGATATATTAGAATAAATTTTTCGTTTTTAACTTCTTTTGAAATTATTTTACGAGAGTGGTCCTAAGTTTATTTCGTTTATCTTCGTCGGGACAAAGCGAAGCGTCACTGAACTCAATTGACTTTTCAAGGTGCGAATGAATAACCATAAAGCAAAAATTTTAAATATATTTATAAAAAAAAACAAACAAACAAATAAACAAAAAATGAAGCAAAAACGTAAGATATTCGTGAGGTCTATTAATTATCGCTACAGTGGCGTGTTATCGGGAACTGATATAAGACGATGATCTTCGTATAATATAAAAATCTAGGCAAGATTTTTAAATCTTTCTTTAATCAGCGACTTCATCACCTCTACGCAGTGTTCAATTTTGCGTTCTTCGTCGTGTAGAGATACTAGGTCACCTCGAAATTTTTCGATATTGATTTCCGAGTGTAATTTCCATCGTCGACACATTTTCTTCAGCACATCGATACTTATAGTATTTTTTACGTCGTATGCGAGACCTAAATCGCAACGAACTCCGGATATAGAGAGCGTCATATCCAGAATAAGTATGACTGCCGACGGACTGATTTCGTAAAATATGTATTCCTCGGTCGTTGTAATCGTGTCTCGAGATTCGTCCATAATAATGTTGTTTTGTTGATCGTACAACGGCGGGCGGAGAAATATCTTAGGAGTCACGATGATGTACTTACTGTCCTCGGTGCCATCTAAAACGATCTCTTTGTAGCGACTTGCTGCCTCGTCCAATAATCTGGGATTTTCCAATTCCAAAATGGAATATACTTTTTGATTGGCGCGGACGCTGTATAGGTTTATATGCAAAAACGCCGTCATTTTGATCAGCGCACGCGAAAGGTATCTTCAAAATGACAAAACGAGAAGCCAAAATGGGTGTAAGGCTCTTTTTATTTTTCACTCTTGTCGCTCAGCACTGAAAACACACAAAATGGATCACATATTAATTAAATAATTACTATATATTTATTGTTTTATTTAATTATTCCAAAAAATAAAATAAAAAAGTTTATAGAATACAATTTACTAGATGAATAACAACTATAAAAGTGTCGTTTCTGAAAGTGCCAAAACATTCACAGATTAAATGAATGACCATTTTTGTTTCCTTGAAGTACTCCTTTATAACAATGTAGACTCATAGGTGGACCGGCGAGAGAAATAAATAAATTGAGATCGCCACGCTCCTTATTAAGGGTATGAACGTTAAGATTCGTCTCCACCCGTTCTCCGTCTCCACCCGTTCCCCGTCTCCACCCGTTCCCCGTCTCCACCCGTTCCCCGTCTCCACCCGTTCCCCGTCTCCACCCGTTCCCCGTCACTCGAATGGTCCTTACTTACTATTATTATCATTCGATCGAGTATTTCCGAAAAAGGCTAAAGAATCGATCGAAATCAGCTAAAAAACCGAGATTTTTCCCCGTCTCCATCCATTCCCCGTCTCCACCCGTTCCCCGTCTCCACCCGTTCCCCGTCTCCACCCGTTCCCCGTCTCCACTCGTTCCCCGTCTCCACTCGTTCCCCGTCTCCACTCGTTCCCCGTCTCCACCCGTATCCGTCTCCACCCGTTCCCCGTCTCCACCCGTTCCCCGTCTCCACCCGTTCCCGGTCTCCACTCGTTCCCCGTCTCCACCCGTTCCCCGTCTCCAAACGTTCCCCGTCTCCAAACGTTCCCCGTCACTCGAATGGTCCTTACTTACTATTATTATTATCATTCGATCGAGTATTTCGGAAAAAGGCGAAAGAATCGATCGAAATCAGCTAAAAAACCGAGATTTTTCCCCGTCTCCACCCATTCCCCGTCTCCACCCGTTCCCCGTCTCCACCCATTCCCCGTCTCCACTCGTTCCCCGTCTCCACTCGTTCCCCGTCTCAACTGGTTCCCCGTCTCCACTGGTTCCCCGTCTCCACTGGTTCCCCGTCTCCACCCGTTCCCCGTCTCCACCCGTTCCCCGTCTCCATCCGTTCCCCGTCTCCATCCGTTCCCGTCCTCACGCCGTTTCCCGTCTCACCCGTTCCCCGTCTCCACCCGTTTCCCGGTCTCCACTCGTTCACCGTCTCCACAGGTTCCCCGTCCCCGTCTCCACTCGTTCCCCGTCTCCACTCGTTCCCCGTCTCTATCCGTTCCCCGTCTCCACTCGTTCCCCGTCACTCGAATCGTCCGTACTTACTATTATTATCATTCGATGGAGTATTTCGGAAAAAGACGAAAGAATCGATCGAAATCAGCTAAAAAACCGAGATTTTTCCCCGTCTCCACCCATTCCCCGTCTCCACCCGTTCCCGGTCTCCACTCGTTTCCCCGTCTCCACTCGTTCCCCGTCTCTACTCGTTCCCAGATCCACGGTCGTTCCCCGTCTCCACTCGTTCCCCGTCTCCACCTGTTCCCGTCTCCCCCCTTTCCCCGTCTCCACCCTTCCCCGTCTCACCCGTCCGTCAATCTCACTCGTTCCCCGTCTCACTCGGTTCCCGTCTTTCCACCCGTTCCCCGTCTCCATCCGTTCCCCGTCTCCACCCGCCCCGTCTCCACCCGTTCCCGTCTCCACTCGATTCCCCGTCTCCACTCGTTCCCCGTCTTCCACTCGTTCCCCGTCTCACCCGTTCCCCGTTCTCCACCCTCCCCGTCTCCCACCCGGTCCGTCTTTCACTTCGTTCCCCGATCTCCACTCGTTCACCGTCTCCACTCGTTCCCCGTCTCCACCGTTTCCCGTTCACTTCGAATGGTCCTTACTTTACTGAGTATAAAATGGATTCTAAACGCGTAGAGCCATTTATTTTGGGCTTTTACGAAAAGTCACTATATGACGATGACGTTTCCGAGGTAAATGGGCCGTCGTTGCAAATATTTTTTATATTTTTTTAATTTAGTTACCTCTAAAAAATTATTTATCGTAGAAAACGGAATTTAAGGAGGACTAAACTTTTAGAAAAAATATTATATAAATAAATATAGTACAGATCATGATAAATAATTAAGAATTTAAGAAAAATAAGACGAAAGAAAATAAATATCCAATATGTGAATAAACAATTATCAATTCTTTACAGGCTTAAATTCCGTAATTATTTTTTTTTTTTTTGTGGTTTCTCTCGGGAAAAAAACTCGCCTTAAGGAACAAAAATTTTATTTTGCACCATCTCCCGAAAAGTAGAGAAGTAACGTTATTTCGTGCCCGAGTGAACCGTAGGAGGTATCGTGAATTTAATTTTTTTACGTTATTTTAAAGTGTAGCAAAAAATCGCTTCAAAGCCTATAGGAAATGGTGGTCGTGCCGTAGTTTTTAATAATTAATATTTGTTTAGTTACCTCTAAAAATATTTTTCATAGAAAACTGAATTAAAAAGTTAAATTAAAAAAAAATAATAATATAAAATATAAAATATACTTGCCCTCAAAAAAAACTCGCTTAAGGAACGAAAATTTATTTCGCAACATCTCCCAAGAGTAAAAAGTTCACGTTATTTGTGTTGCCCCGATCCGAAGCGTAATGGGGACCTTTAAGATTCTTTACGTCGACATTTATATTAAGAATTGATATTCAGGTATTCACATATCATTTAATGTTTATTTTTTCTATGTTCTTAATTTTTCCTAATTTTCATCATAACTTTATCCGTTAACTTTCGCTTTTTTCCTCAAAACACGATAGTGACGTTTCGTAATTACCGAGACGATCCTCGGAGGGGATCAATCGAGGCCGGGTTTCCTCTACGGCCTCACTATAATATAATAACGTTTCTCGATTACCCTAAAAACGACCTCGAACGATCAAACGGCATATTTTCAGGGATGAACTATCGTTGTTAGGCGTATTAAATATTATTGTGGTGACGTTTATTCTGTACCGTTTATTAAGTCGAAGGTATAAGCTAAAATATGAATAAAAAAAAATTTCAATTTTCCCGAGGTTCGACTTTTTTTGGAGAGAGATTTTTGATTGTATACCTTTTTGAGTTATAAAACGGTTCCGAACGAAAACGTCACTATTGGAACTATTATTACGCTAATCGACGTTCTAAGAGTAAAAAATGGATTCTAAACGCGTAGAGTCATTTATTATTTTGGGTTTTACGAAACGCACTTATGACGAGGACGTTTCCAAGGTAAATGGGCATCGTGCAATATTTTTTTATTATTTTGTTTTAATTTATTACCTCTAAAAAATTATTTATCGTAGAAAAACGAAATTTAAGGGAGACTAAACTATATAAAAAAATGTAATATTACATAAATATAGTAACAGATCATGATAAATAATTAAGACTTTAAGAAAAATAAGAAAAAAGGAAAAATAAAATATTCAATATGGGAAGATGTTGCTTTTAACAATCCCTTTTAGGTTTAGCTTTTTTATTTATTATTTTTTTGGTTTCTCTCGGTAAAAAAACTCGCTTAAAGAACAAAAAATTTATTTTGCACCATACTCCCGAAAAGTAAAGAGTTAACGTGTATTTCGTACCCGACTGAACCGTAGGAGGGTTACCTTTAATTTTTTTTTTTTACGTTAATTTTTAAAGTGTAGCCAAAAAATCGCTCAAAGCCTATAGAAAATGGGGGTCGTTGCGTAGTTTTTATGGAATAATTTTTTGTTTAGTTACCTCTACCTATTATGGTTTAAAAAATCTAAGTTGAAGGGAGACTGATGATAGAAAAAATAATAATATATATAAAGTGACACTTGCCCTCGAAAAAAAACTCGCTTAAGGAACGAAAAATTGATTTTGCAACATCTCCCGTAGAAAGTAAAAAACGTTACTTTATTTGCTGCCACGATCGAAGCGTAAAGTGGGGACCTTTAAGGATTTCTTACGTCTGATATTTATATTAAGAATTTGATATTCAGGTATTCACATTTCATTATTGTTTATTTTTCTCTGTTCTTAATTTTCCTAATTTTATTTCATAAACTTTATCCGTGAACTTTTCGTTTTTTTTCTCAAATACGATAGTGACGTTTCGTATTACCGAGGACGTTCCTCGGCAGGGATCAATCGCGGCCGGTGTTTTCCTCTACGCGTCACTATAATATAATGGACCGTTTCTCTGATTACCATAAAACGACCTGCACGAAAATAGGAATTTTACACGGAATTTATATTTTATCGTAGAAAAAGTGTTTTTTTAAGGAACTATACGTTGAAGTAAATTAATGAAATTTCAACGCGAGGTTTTAGTTCTTTGGCGTATAAAAATTCTCCGAGGACTCAATGGAAAATCTCACGCGAGGTTTCTACGAATTTTTAAAATTCACAAGGTTAACGTTCCCTTTAGTGCGATTATATTATGCGTTTTTTTGGCACAAATTTGATCTTCTTGTTCCCTTTACTCACAAAGAATTTAGATCGGAAATTTCCAGAAGTGTAAGATGCCATATTATTGACAGGCTTATATTTTCAAACGTTGTACTATTTGTAACCTTTTAATTATTCTAGGTATGGGACAAAAAACCGTTCCCTTTATTATGGCTTTTTGCCAAAAATTTAAATTGATTTGTTCCCTTTAGAAATTTTTTCCACCAGAAATAAAAAAAAAAAAACGAAATTTAGGCCGTAAACTAGCATGACTCCTTACAGTAGGTCATAACTAATTGATAGATTGAAATTGCATTTACATATGACCATTATTTTTTTTTCTACGAATTTTTAAAATTCACAAGGTAACGTTCCCTTTAGTGCGATTATATTATGCGTTTTTTTGGCACAAATTTGATCTTCTTGTTCCCTTTACTCACAAAGAATTTAGATCGGAAATTTCCAGAAGTGTAAGATGCCATAATATTGACAGGCTTATATTTTCAAACTTGTATGACCTAACAGGTGCAGGTTTAAAATTAAAGTATGTTGTAGAACTTACTACGTTGTACTATTTGTAACCTTTTATTTAATTATTCTAGGTATGATAGATTTTTGATTTCTCACAACTATCGACTTCTCGGCTTCGGCTAAGTCTAACTCTTCTCATTCGGTCGATTTCACTCTTTTATAATGAAGATGCCATGTTGCCATGTTTATATATATTCCAAAACTGTATGACCTGCAGCCCCTTACTTCACGTACCGGGGAAGATATTTTCTTTAAAATGGTAATTTGTAACTTTTTTGAAAAAATAATAAATATATCGGAACGGAAATGGCCAATTTGGTGCTAAGGAAATCCAAAATCCTATCATTCGGATATTAACCCAAAGAGATAGAAAATAGTACAAGCGTAGTATGCACCAAGTAATTTTTATTCAACCTGTCGTAGGATCTAACAGATTCTTGAATATATAAACAGTGGCCGAACACGTGGCAATAACCAGGAATAATTGAGATATCGTACAACTAAAATCAGTCGTAGGTCCTTAGGTACTCCTCATAAGTTTAAGGGGTACGGGGGGTTCCTGGGACAAGTTTCAAAATTTCCGGAAAAAAAACCTAAGTGTTCCCCCTTTGCGTAAGGTGATGGAACAAAAAACCGTTCCCTTTATTATGGCTTTTTGCCAAAAATTTAAATTGATTGTTCCCTTTAGAAATTTTTTCCACCAGAAATAAAAAAAAAAAACGGAATTTAGGCCGTAAACTAGCATGCCTCCTTACAGTAGGTCATAACTAATTGATAGATTGAAATTGCATTTACGGATAACCATTATTTTTTTTTCTTTGAATTTTTAAAATTCACCAGGTAACGTTCCCTTTAGTGCAATTTTATTATGCTTTTTGGCACAAATTTGATCTTCTTGCTCCCTTTATTAACAAAGAATTTAGGCCTTAAATTTCCCGGTGAAAGATGCCATATTATTGACAGGCTTATATTTTCAAACTTGTATGACCTAACAGGTTGAAATTAAAGTATGTTGTAGATCTTACTTCGTTGTACTATTTGTAACCTTTTGATTATTCTAAGTATGATAGATTTTGATTTCTTACAACTATCGATTTTTCGGCTTCGGCTAAGTCTATAACTCATTCTCATTCGGTTGATTCGCTATTTAAGCCGAGGAAACAAAATTGAATGAGAATGAGTTACTTTTGAATATATAAACATGGCGGCAACACGTGGCAATAACCCAGGAATAATTTGAGATATCGTACAACTAAAATCAGTCGTAGGGTCCTTAGGTACTCCTCATAAGTTTAAGGGGGTACGGGGGGTTCCTGGGACAAGTTTCAAAATTTCCGGAAAAAAACCTAAGTGTTCCCCCTTTGCGTAAGGTGATGGAAAAAAAACCGTTCCCTTTATTATGGCTTTTCGGCAAAAATTTTAATTGATCGTTCCCTTTAGAAATTTTTTCCACCAGAAATAAAAAAAAATAACGGAATTTAGGCCGTAGACTAGCGTGCCTCCTTACAGTAGGTCATAACTAATTGATAGATTGAAATTGCATTTACGTATGACCATTATTTTTTTTCTACGAATTTTTAAAATTCACAAGGTAACGTTCCCTTTAGTGCGATTATATTATGCGTTTTGGCACAAATTTGATCTTCTTGTTCCCTTTACTTACAAAGAATTTAGATCGGAAATTTCCAGAAGTGTAAGATGCCATAATATTGACAGGCTTATATTTTCAAACTTGTATAAACATAACAGGTTGAAATTAAAGTATGTTGTAGATCTTACTTCGTTGTACTATTTGTAACCTTTTGATTATTCTAAGTATGATAGATTTTGATTTCTTACAACTATCGATTTTTCGGCTTCGGCTAAGTCTATAACTCATTCTCATTCGGTTGATTCGCTATTTAAGCCGAGGAAACAAAATTGAATGAGAATGAGTTACAACTTTCGAGACCGAACGCAAAATTGAATGAGAATGAGTTACAACTTTCGAGACCGAAAGCAAAATTGAATGAGAATGAGTTACAACTTTCGAGACCGAAAGCAAAATTGAATGAGAATGAGTTACAACTTTCGAGACCGAAAGCAAAATTGAATGAGAATGAGTTACAACTATCGATTTTTTTGGGCTTCTGCTAAGTCTATCTCATTCTCGTTCGGTCGATTCACTAATTAAACCCAGGAAGCAAAATTGAATGAGAATGAGTTACAACTATCGACTTCTCGGCTTCGGCTAAGTCTAACTCATTCTCATTCGGTCGATTTCTCTCTTTTTAATGAAGATGCCATGGTGCCATGTTTATTTATATATTCAAAACTGTATGACCTGCAGCCCCTTACTTCCCGTACCTGGAAAGATATTTTCCTTTAAAAATGGTAACTTGTAACTTTTTTTGAAATATGAAATAAATATATCGGAAATGGCCAATTTGGTGCTAAAGAAATCAAAAATCTATCATACTTAAAAAACCGAGATTTTTCACCGTCTCCACTCGTTCCCCGTCTCCACCCGTTCCCCGTCTCCACCCGTTCCCCGTCTCCACTCGTTCCCCGTCTCCACCCGTTCCCCGTCTCCACTCGTCCCCATCTCTCACCCGTTACCCCGCTCCACCCGTTCACCGTCTCCACCCGTTCCCCGTCTCCACCCGTTCCCGCGTCTCCACCCGTTCCCGTCTCCACCCGTTCCCCGTCCCACTCGTTCCCCGTCTCCACTCGTCCCCGTCTCCACCCGTTCCCGTCTCCACTCGTTTCCCGTCTCCACCGTATGGTCCGTACTCACTATTGTCGTCCTGCAATGGAGTATTTCGGAAAAAGACGAAAGAATCGATCGAAATCAGCTAAAAAAACCGAGATTTTTCCCCGTCTCCAACCCATTCCCCGTCTCCACCCGTTCCCGGTCTCCGCTCGTTTCCCGTCTCCACTCGTTCCCCGTCTCCACCCGTTCCCCGTCTCCCACTCATTCCCCGTCTCCACCCGTTCCCCGTTCTCACTCGTTCCCCGTCATCCACCCGTTCCCCGTCTCAACCCGTTCCCCGTCTCCACTTGTTCCCCGCTCCACCCGTTCCCGTCTCCACCCGTTCCCCGTCTCCACCAGTTCCCCTTCTCCACCCGTTCCCCGTCTCCACCCGTTCCCCGTCTCCACCCGTTCCCCGTCTCCACCCGTTCCCCGTCTCCACCCGTTCCCCGTCTCCAACCGTTCCCCGTCTCCACCCGTTCCCCGTCTCCACCCGTTCCCCGTCTCCACCCGTTCCCCGTCTCCACACGTTCCCCTACTATTATTATTATCATTCGATCGAGTATTTCGGAAAAAGGCGAAAGAATCGATCGAAATCAGCAAAAAAACCGAGATTTTTCCCCGTCTCCACCCATTCCCCGTCTCCACCCGTTCCCCGTCTCACTCATCCCGTCGCCACTCGTTCCCCGTCTCCACCCGTTCCCCGTCTCCACCCGTTCCCGTCTCCACTCGTTCCCCGTCTCCACTCGTTCCTCCCCACTCGTTCCCCGTCTCCACACGTGTTCCCCCGTCTCCACCCGTTCACCGTCTCCACCCGTCCCCGTCTCACCCGTCCCCGTCTCCACCCGTTTCCCCGTCTCCACCCGTTCCCGTCTCCACTCGTTCCCCGTCTTCCACCCGTTCCCCTTCTCCACCCGTTCCCCCGTCTCACTCGCTTTCCCCGCACTCGAATGGTCGCGTACTTTACATTATATCATTCAATGGAAGTATTTCGGAAAAAGACGAAAGAATCGATCGAAATCAGCTAAAAAACCGAGATTTTTCCCCGTCTCACCCATTCCCCGTCTCACCCGTCCCCGTCTCCACTCATTCCCCGTCTCCACTCGTTCCTCGTCTCCACCCGTTCCCCGTCTCCACTCATTCCCCGTTCTCCAACCCGTTTCCCCGTCTCCACTTCGTTCCCCCGTCTCCAGCCCATTCCCCGTCTCCACCCGTTCCCCGTCTCAACTCATTCCCCGTCTCCACTCGTTCCCCGTCTCCACCCGTTCCCCGTCTCCACCCATTCCCCGTCTCCACCCGTTCCCGTCTCCACCCGATCCCGTCGTCGCCGGATCCTCAAATCCTACACCCGTTCCCCGTCGTCCACCCGGTTCCCCGTCTCCACCCTTCCCGTCTCCCACCGTTCCCGTCACTCGTAATGGTCGCTTACTATACTATTATTATTATCATTCGATCGAGTATTTCGAAAACGAAAGAATCGATCGAAATCAGCAAAAAAATCGAGATTTTTCCCCGTCTCCACCCATTCCCCGTCTCCACCCGTTCCCCGTCTCCACTCATTCCCCGTCTCCACTCGTTCCCCGTCTCCACCCGTTCCCCGTCTCCACCCGTTCCCCGTCTCCACCCGTTCCCCGTCTCCACCCGTTCCCCGTCTCCACCCGTTCCCCGTCTCCACCCGTTCCCCGTCTCCACCCGTTCCCCGTCTCCACCCGTTCCCAGTCTCCACCCGTTCCCCGTCACTCGAATGGTCCTTACTTACTATTATTATTATCATTCGATCGAGTTTTTCGGAAAAAGGCGAAAGAATCGATCGAAATCAGCTAAAAAACCGAGATTTTTCCCCGTCTCCACCCATTCCCCGTCTCCACCCGTTCCCCGTCTCCACCCGTTCCCCGTCTCCACCCGTTCCCCGTCTCCACCCGTTCCCCGTCTCCACCCGTTCCCCGTCTCCACCCGTTCCCCGTCTCCGGCACAAATTTGATCTTCTTGTTCCCTTTACTCACAAGGAATTTAGATCGGAAATTTCCAGAAGTGTAAGATGCCATAATATTGACAGGCTTATATTTTCAAACGTATGACCTAACAGGTGCAGGTTTAAATTAAAGTATGTTGTGGAACCTACTACGTTCTACTATTTGTAACCTTTTAATTATTCTAAGTATGGGACAAAAAACCGTTCCCTTTATTATGGCTTTTTGCCAAAAATTTAAATTGATTTGTTCCCTTTACAAATTTTTTCCACCAGAAATATAAAAAAATAACGGAATTTAGGCCGTAAAGTAGCATGCCTCCTTACAGTAAGTCATAACTAATTGATAGATTGAAATTGTATTTACGTACGACCATTATTTTTTTTTCTACGAATTTTTAAAATTCACAAGGTAACGTGGGAGACTAAATTAAAAAAAATAATTGCATTAAACAAAATTAAATAAATTAATATTTTTCGGTACATATACGAGTCTCGCGCGAAGCGAAAGCACGAAATAACGCTACTTTTTACTTCTCGGGAGATGGTGCAAAATAAATTTTTCGTTCCTTACGCGAGTTTTTTTTCGAGGGATGTGAAATTTTAGATTTTCGCACTTAGACCTTCGACCTATCAAAAGCGGAAAGAGTAATAAATTAATCACGTTAGTTAGCGCAGGGGTCTCTACTTCGGCGAGAATTCCCCACCATTTATCTTCATGCTCCGAACTGTTTAAAAAATGCAGCGAAATACAACGTTACCGAAGAGCTGATAGACCACCCAGAACGTTTATTATCCACCGAAGTTTATCAACGGAATCAAAATCCGCTCTTGAAATTGGTTCAAGAATTTTGCTCGACGGAACTTAAACCAACTCCCGCGAACAATTTCAATAAACTTCTTCACGAAAAAGGAATTTTGTGATATAAAACTGGATTTTAAAATTAAAAACTTTATAAAAATAGTAAATTAAAAATTATTTTTTAGTAAATAATTTTTTTTAATAAAAAAATAGCGCACCGACTAATTTTTTTTTATAAAGGCGAAACCTTTCGACCTTTTCTTCCATTCCTCCTTCGCCTGCAATTACGACCCACCAACAATTAGTTAGTTAACTCCGCGAAAATGACGAACCTGTCGATTATATTATTAATATTGTTCCTTCAATCAACCTTGGGCTCGGACACCACCAAAGAAATTGAAAGGAGAGAAGTTTGCAAAGGCGTATATTCTTATTTCCAAGGTGGAGTGCTTCTCAATAATTTAACGAGAAAAAGACTTCGTTTTAAAAAGAAAATATCTGAGGAATGTAAACAAGGGTCGTCGGAGAGACTGGTATTTAGTTTGAAAAAACACGAGGCTCGTCCCATATATGCTAGAGAAGACTTTGACTTTATGGATGTTGAAATGCACTACAACGAAATTTTTTATATGATCTTCGATAACAAAACGCTATACGTTGGACTAGAGGGAACATTCGATCCGTATCGTTTTGGGGTGGTGTACACAGAATGTGGTCAAACTGGGCGAGAAGATTGTGTCGTTTACCATATCAGCACACCGCCGACTTATATCGACCGGTACGGACGAACGGTCACGCTTAATCATAATGACCTAGGCATAGAGCAATACAATTACCTGAGAGCCTGGGGGTGGTGCGTGGACATCTGCGTCTTCGTGAGTGAAGAAGAAGCAAAATTGCCGTTTACAACTTTTCTTCGTTAACCCTCCTAAGAAACGTTATTAAAAGGTCCTAAGAAACGTTTTTAAAGGGTGTGGAGAAAATGAAGCCATGAATTGTCATTGGAATACAAACGAATCATTCACTATATATGTATGTTTGCAAGCGAACACTATCATGATTTCATAAATAAATTTGGTAATGCTATGATGATAATTTATATCCGACGCATAAAAAATATTTTTAAGCAAATAAATTTTTGAGTTTAATTTACTTTCATTTTTTACCTATTCACACCATGAAGTATTTTTTGATGTCTTTATTTGATTCAATTACTTAAAAAAAGCATATCGAGATCTATATTCATATTTTCACGTGGGATTTGTTTCAATATCCGTGAGATTTGATTTCTTTTTTAACATAAACCACACGTTATACTTAAACATCACCTGATTTTTTTATTAAGGCGTGAAAAAAGGCATTATTAAAGCATTACTATACGCTCGGATAAACAAGTGAAATTTTCGAGCGAGGTCTCCCCTTTTTAGCTTAAAAAAAATCGTATACGAAACGAAGTAAAAATTTTACCTGAGTTTGTCGGTTTTTCTCTTAAATTTTAGGGTCAAATTTGTTTCAAATTTTGTGCAAAAAATAGAAATATTACGCGAGATTTCTTTATTAAGTCGAAAAAAGTGATTTTTTTAGAAGGAAAACTAAACAATCGAATAAAAAAAGCCTCTAAAACCGACGTTTTTTCCTTTTTAACGCTTTCGGGAAAAATCGTCATTACGTATCTTCGTCTTCGAGGCGTTTTCGCCATAATTTCCACGTGGGGTTTGTTTTAATGCGCGTAAGAATCGTTTCCCTTTTAACAAAACCGCAAGTTTCGTACGAAAAATAGAAATATTACTCAAGTTTTGTTATTACGTCGTTAAAAAAGTGATTTTTTAGAAGGAAAAACTAAAAGTTCGATTAACCCGGTGAAATTCCCACGCGAGGTTTTCCTTTTTTGGCGCATAACAATTCACCAAGGAATCAATGGAAAATCGCCCGCGAGGTTTTCGTTTTTTCGCAAACAATCTCCACGCGGGTTTGTTTTAAGGCGGGCGAGAATCGTTTCTTTTTTTTTTAACAAAACCGCGAGTTTCGTATGAAAAATAAGAATTTTTACACGAATTTTTTATTTTACCGTAGAAAAAGTGTTTTTTTTAAGGAAAACTATACGATGAGGTAAATTATGGAATATTCCACGCGAGGGTTTCCTTTTTTGGCGTTTAAAAATCCACCGAAGACTCGATGGGAAATCTCACGCGAGGTTTTCGTTTTTAAGCGAATATTCCACGCGAGATTTGGTTTAAAGCGCGAGAATTGTTTCTTTATTTTTTAACAAAAGCGCGAGTTTCGTACGACATATAGGAATTTTACACGAATTTTATATTTTATCGTAAAAAAAGTGTTTTTTTTAAGGAAAACTATACGTTAAGGTAAATTAATTAAATTTCCACGCGAGGTTTTAATTCTTTAGCGTATAAAAATTCTCCGAGGACTCGATGGAAAATCTCACGCGAGGTTTTCGTTTTTTCGCAAATAATTTCCACGTGGGGTCTGTTTTAATGCGCGCGAGAATCGTTTCTTTAATTTTTAACAAAACCGCGAGTTTCGCACGAAAAATAGGAATTTTACACGAATTTTATATTTTATCGTAGAAAAAGTGTTTTTTTTAAGGAAAACTATACGTTGAAGTAAATTAATGAAATTTCAACGCGAGGTTTTAATTCTTTGGCGTATAAAAATTCCCCGAGGACTCAATGGAAAATCTCACGCGGGGTTTTCGTTTTTCCGCAAATAATTTTCACGGTAACGTTCCCTTTAGTGCGATTATATTATGCGTTTTTTTGGCACAAATTTGATCTTCTTGTTCCCTTTACTCACAAAGAATTTAGATCGGAAATTTCCAGAAGTGTAAGATGCCATAATATTGACAGGCTTATATTTTCAAACGTTGTACTATTTGTAACCTTTTAATTATTCTAAGTATGGGACAAAAAACCGTTCCCTTTATTATGGCTTTTTGCCAAAAATTTAAATTTGATTTGTTCCCTTTAGAAATTTTTTCCACCAGAAATAAAAAAAAATAACGGAATTTAGGCCGTAAACTAGCATGCCTCCTTACAGTAAGTCATAACTAATTGATAGATTGAAATTGTATTTACGTACGACCATTATTTTTTTTTCTACGAATTTTTAAAATTCACAAGGTAACGTTCCCTTTAGTGCGATTATATTATGCGTTTTGGCACAAATTTGATCTTCTTGTTCCCTTTACTTACAAAGAATTTAGATCGGAAATTTCCAAAAGTGTAAGATGCCATAATATTGACAGGCTTATATTTTCAAACTTGTATGACCTAACAGGTGCAGGTTTAAATTAAAGTATGTTGTAGAACTTACTACGTTGTACTATTTGTAACCTTTTAATTATTCTAGGTATGATAGATTTTGATTTCACAACTATCGACTTCTCGGCTTCGGCTAAGTCTAACTCATTCTCATTCGGTCGATTTCACTCTTTTTAATGAAGATGCCATGTTGCCATGTTTATATATTCAAAACTGTATGACCTGCAGCCCCTTACTTCACGTACCGGGAAAGATATTTTCTTTTAAAAATGGTAATTTGTAACTTTTTTTTGAAAAAATAAAATAAATATATCGGAACGGAAATGGCCAATTTGGTGCTAAGGAAATCCAAAATCTATCATTGTCGGAATAACCAAAGAGATAGAAATAGTACAACGTAGTATGCACCACAGTAATTTTTTATTTCAACCTGCTAGGTCTAACAGTTTTGAAATATAAACATGGCGGCAACACGTGGCAATAACCCAGGAATAATTTTAGATTTCGTACAACTAAAATCAGTCGTAGGGTCCTTAGGTACTCCTCATAAGTTTAAGGGGGTACGGGGGGTTCCTGGCAAGTTTCAAAATTTCCGGAAAAAAAACCTAAGTGTTCCCCTTTGCGTAAGGTGATGGACAAAAAACCGTTCCCTTTATTATGGCTTTTTGCAAAAATTTAAATTGGTTGTTCCCTTTAGAAATTTTTCCAACTCAGAAATAAAAAAAAATAAGGAATTTAAGGCCATAAACTAGCATGCCTCCCTACAGTGGGTCATAACTAATTGATAGATTTAAATTGCATTTACGTACGCCATTATTTTTTTTCTACCGGAAATTTTTAAAATTCATCAAGTAACGTCCCCTTTAGTTGCGTTAATATATGCGTTTTGGCACAATTGATCTTCTTGCTTCCTTTAACTTACATAGAATTTAGGATCGGAAATTTGCAGAAGTGTAAGATGCCAATATTAGTTGACAGGCTTAATATTTCAAACTTGTATGCCTAACAGGTTTGAAATTAAAGTATGTTGTAGATCTTACTTCGTTGTACTTATTTGTAACCTTTTGATTATTCTAAGTATGATAGATTTTGATTTCTTACAACTATCGATTTTTCGGCTTCGGCTAAGTCTATAACTCATTCTCATTCGGTTGATTCGCTATTTAAGCCGAGGAAACAAAATTGAATGAGAATGAGTTACTTTTGAATATATAAACATGGCGGCAACACGTGGCAATAACCCAGGAATAATTTGAGATATCGTAAAACTAAAATCAGTCGTAGGGTCCTTAGGTACTCCTCATAAGTTTAAGGGGGTACGGGGGGTTCCTGGGACAAGTTTCAAAATTTCCGGAAAAAAACCCTAAGTGTTCCCCCTTTGCGTAAGGTGATGGAACAAAAAGTTCCCTTTATTATGGCTTTTTGCCAAAAATTTAAATTGGTTGTTCCCTTTAGAAATTTTTTCCACCAGAAATAAAAAAAAATAACGGAATTTAGGCCGTAGACTAGCGCGCCTCCTTACAGTAGGTCATAACTAATTGATAGATTGAAATTGCATTTACGTACGACCATTATTTTTTTTTCTACGAATTTTTAAAATTCACAAGGTAACGTCCCTTTAGTGCGATTATATTATGCGTTTTGGCACAAATTTGATCTTCTTGTTCCCTTTACTTACAAAGAATTTAGATCGGAAATTTCCAGAAGTGTAAGATGCCATAATATTGACAGGCTTATATTTTCAAACTTGTATGACCTAACAGGTGCAGGTTTAAATTAAAGTACGATGTAGAACGCAAGACGCCCATTTTCTATAGGTTTTAAGCGATTTTTTGCTACAGATGATGATAATTAATTAAGACTTTAAGAAAAATTAAGAACGAAGATAAGTCTATAACTCATTCTCATTCGGTTGATTCGCTATTTAAGCCGAGGAAACAAAATTGAATGAGAATGAGTTACAACTTTCGAGACCGAACGCAAAATTGAATGAGAATGAGTTACAACTTTCGAGACCGAAAGCAAAATTGAATGAGAATGAGTTACAACTTTCGAGGCCGAAAGCAAAATTGAATGAGAATGAGTTACAACTTCGGCCGAATAGCAAAATTGATGAGAATGAGTTACACTATCGTTTGGCTTCTGCTAAGTCTAACTCATTCTCGTTCGGGGGTCGATTCACTAATTAACCCAGGAAGCAAAATTGAATGAGAATGAGTTACACTATCGACTTCTCGGCTTCGGGACCTAAGTCTAGACTCAGTTCTCTTCGGAGGACTACGATTTCTCTCTTTTTTAACGAGAGAATGCAAACTGCCGCATGTTATAAATTCAAACTGTATGACCTGCAGCCCTTTACTTCACGTATACTGGAAAGATATATTTCCTTAAAAATGGTACTTGTTAACTTTTTTGAAATATTGATAAATATACGGAATGGCAAATTTGAGTGCTAAAGAAAATCAAAAAATCTTCATACTTAAAACCGAGATTTTTTCCGGCCGTCCTTCGTTCCCCCGTCTCCACCTCGTTCCCCGTCCACCCATTCCCCCGTCTTCACTCGTTCCCGTCTTCCACTCGTTTCCCGTGTCCACTGCGTCGCGGAGCGATCGTTCCACCCGTTCCGTCATACCATTCTTCAAGTGTCACGGCGCGACCACCCGTTCCCCGTCCTCCACCGTCCCGTTCCACCCGTGTCCCCGTCTCCACCCGTCCCGCGTCCTCCACTCGTTCCCGTCTCCACTCGTTCCGTCTCCACCCGTTCCACGTCTCCACCCGTTCCCGTTACACGAATGGTCCGTACTTACTATTATTATCATTCAATGGAGTATTTCGGAAAAAGACGAAAGAATCGATCGAAATCAGCTAAAAAACCGAATTTTTCCCCCGTCCTCCCCACCCATTCCCCCGTCTCCAACCGTTCCCCGTCTCCACTCATTCCCCGTCTCCATCGTTCCCCGTCTCCACCCGTTCCCAGTCTCCACCCGTTCCCGTCTCCACCCGTTCCCCGTCTCCACTCGTTCCCCATCTCACCCGTTCCCCGTCTCCAACCGTTCCCCGTCTCCACTCATTCCCCGTCTCCACTCGTTTCCCGCTGCCACCCGTTCCCGTCTTCACCCATTCCCGTTCCCCCGTTCCCCGTCTCCAAACCCGTTCGCCGTCTCCACCGTTCCCCGTCTCCCACCCGTTCCCCGTCTCCACCCTCCGTCTCCACCCGTTCCCCGTCTCCACCCGTTCCCCCTCTCCACCCGTTCCCCGTCTCCATCGATGGTCACTAACTATTAATTATTATCATTCGATCGAGTATTTCGGAAAAAGGCGAAAGAATCGATCGAAATCAGCAAAAAAATCGAGATTTTTCCCCGTCTCCACCCATTCCCCGTCTCCACCCGTTCCCCGTCTCCACTCATTCCCCGTCTCCACTCGTTCCCCGTCTCCACCCGT
>JABUQX010105752.1:0-43154 GCA_015478945.1 Trachelipus rathkii | reverse complement strand
ACCTCAGAGCATACATTCTGATACCTCACCCTCTCTCTGTTGCGGTAATAAGCTAAGCTTATACTCGTTCTTTCCGCTTGTCTCTGTTGATACCAAACTCACTAGGATCGCTAACAGAAAAGTACTCGTCCCTAGAAGGATCTGGTAAAGTTGAGACAAAGCTGCCCTCCAATTGAGACCTAATAAATAACCATTTTTAGCGCTTGGCATCATGAATACTACAGGATGCCATCAAAAAATCCTTCAGGTAAACGTCGCTTGTGGAAGGCTTAGATTTACTCCCGATCAACAACTTTTAATTTTGTGATGTCTTGACTAATTGTTCAAGAGTATATGCTTCTTCATGAATTCCAAGCGTTTTAACGCCCATAATTCATATGAATCCTCTGTTCCCAATTTGTGAATAGATTTATGTGTCTGTGGCGTCTGCGCATGTCTAAAGAGATCGTTGAGACTGTGATAATTATCATATAAGTTTTTGCAGTAGCAGAGTTTTAATTCATAAAAGCGCTCAGATCTTCTTACTTTTACTTCAATATTTTTATCATCAATTAATTTTATGGTGACTGTTTTAGTCATCAATGGCTTGAATATTCTCCCTCTTTTTTTTAGTTCTATGGCCAAATCTGATATTCTTTTCTCCCCTGTAAAATATTGCAGAGAGATTTTTGTCTTCTAAATATTGATCAAGACTTATGTGAGGTGCATCTGTCTGTTTCATCTAAAGTATATATTTTTACTATTATTCACAAGCATCATCCTGTGAAACTGTTTAATTATGTATTACTGTCTTATCTGAAAGATTCAGTGTTGTAACTGTACTTTGGTTTAATCGTTCTTGTAACTTAGTATTCAGCCGAATTTTTAATTATGATGTAGTCAAGACTTGATTCTTATCACTGTAGCTATTCCACTTTCTTCTCCTCGTCAAAGTCCGCTAGGCCGTTGCTGAAACCCTCGTAGAGCGATGTCAGCCATTCTTTAAATTCGCTTTTCAACCACTCTACTATCATACGATTCACACAAAGTGTCTGTGATACCTTGAACCAGCTATTCTAAGTAATAAAGTTAAATGATCTGTGTTTCGTGAAGATTCGTGACAAAATCTACTCACAACTTACAGCACGACGAAACAAGTCCCTTTCGGCGCCCACTTAATTGATGTACTTAGAACGGAGAACAGCCAGTAGCATAAAAGTGCCACCGGATAAAATCCGTATCGTTATAAAGCTTGTCTCAAAGTAGTACACAAAATTAAGAATAATTTAATTCAGTTGTTTACTACTAGAGTGTGATTTAAATTTTAAGTTATAAAATTATAATCAGTAAAAGAAATAGAAAAGTAGAAAAATATATTAATACCTTGAAGAAAAATGAGAAATTACTTCTCCTATGCATTCACCAAGACACATTAGCATTTTATGAATCTCCAACGCGTCGCAAATGCCTCGAACTTCATTTTCAGTCATTGTGCTGGTCGCTATGTGACTGTGTGTTTAGAAGTTACTTACGTTACACTTATTTAGATTTAACAATAGATTCAAGAGAGTATATAGATGATAGAGAAGAAGATTAGAAAGAAAAAAAGAGTGTGATTATTCTTTATATAATAAATTAATTAAATATAGTATTTACAAGATTTAAAGGAAGTTATACATGATAAAATAGCTGAAAAACATAAAGTTAGGTACTTAATAGTTAGTTGCTTATATATATAATAGAAGTTTGCAACCTATGGAACGCCACCTACTCCTATAAATTATTCAGTGTAAATTTTTTTATACAATATTTCGAGGTTCATTTCTCGTCAATGTTGTTACAAATATCATTCATTCACACGTATACAGAGTTTCAAAATCATATAAAAGCAAACACTAACTTAGGGATTAAATTATTAAGACATCATTCCCAATTTACTAGTTTCAAAATTGACACGATTTCTGCTAGCTCAGAGTTAGACTGATGGGATTAAACTATTAAAGCACTTTCACTAAAAGTTTTCTAATTACACAGCCTTTCATAAAACATAGCTGCAGACTATGTTGTTGAGCATGAACGTTAAAGTTTTAGATAAGTCACTTGAAAGGCACTAAAAATTATCACTTTGGGCAGGAGTAATATCCCAAGACCTCGTAATTGAGCTGGTAAATTTCAGGCCCAGAATTAACAAATTGACACAGTATTAAAAAGTTTTCCCAGGAGTGTGACCAGTATTGGAAAATTGGCCCTGGGGTAGAAACCCTAGAATTATAATATATATATTAATTTTAATCATAATCTAGTTTAGTTTTTCCAAATTAGTTTATTATATTATATTATACTTATTATATTTAGTTTAGAAAAGAATATTTTCCTCACCCTTAAATTTCAAAGAGGGGATTTTTAGTTTCTTTTAGTTTCACTTTGGGGGATAAGCAGATGATGTCTTGACACTAAACTGTAATTTTAAATGTTTTTATTTTATCTTTGAGTATCAAGTCTATATGCACATAATAAACATCTTACAAACTATCATAGTAAAAAATATATAACTCACCTCGAGAGTGATGTATAAATAAGAACATTCATGCAACAGCAGACAGTCAAGAATATAAGTAATAATAATATCTGTATTTGCAAATTATAAGTCTGTGTGTATATTATTGATGTACCGTATTACTGATATTATCTGACTTTATATTTAAAGAGAAAAGAGAACGTTAAAGGCAAATGCTGATATTATGTAAATAATTAATAATAAGATAATAATAATATGGATAATAAATTTAAAATAAGATAAATAAAAAATAATAACGCCTGTTTTACGGTTTTACAAAAAATGGTTATTATACCAAAAAGGTATAACTATCACCTAATACTATAAAAAACAAACAAAACCAGGGTATATATCAGGCCCCGCTTACAATATATATATATATATAATATATAGTATATATATATAGATATAGATAAATAATATTATATATATATAATAATAATATAGATATATATATATATATACGCTTATAGATATAGATATAATATATATATTTATATAATATATATATAGAGATATATATTATATATATATATATATATATATATGATAAATATCGATATCAAATCATAAAATCATACTAAATATTATTTTGTATAAAATATTTATTTATATATATATATATTAATATATTTTATATCTGAAAACTGGGGGTAAACTAATGAGAGAATTTCAGAACATGAATGAATAAAACATTGGCAGCACAGCAAAAAGATAATTATTAGAAATAAAAATTAATTAGCAAAATTGAATACCTCAAACTCATAAATATAAACTTACGTTAAAAATAGTGTAAGAGCAGAAATAAAGCATTCCACTTTTCAAATAATGTTTCTCATAACGACGATCACTACACCTTGGTCACTATCTTAAGATATTGATGTGTTGAAATATAAGATGATATTCAAGTTTGTTTTTCTCAAACAGTAAAGTACCACACAAATTATTATGAAAAAAAAATTTAACCGGATTAATGTAAGCAAAAAAACAGGGGATGAAGTTATGGGCATATAATATTTTTATTTAATGAATAATAGGATTACCTTTATCTCGAAAAATATACTTTTATCTTCTCATTAATTTTTTTATGTTTTTACCATGTTAATTTAAAAGGAGGTATACAATTTAAAAATACGGATTTTCATGGTTATTTTTAATTAAATTACGTTTTAATGAGTTTTTATTAAGTAAATATCTAGATCCTTTCACACCATACTATAGTAATTTACAAAAGTTATTTATTCCCAAATATCTTTCATTATGGTGCACCATCACACACATTAAAAAAATCCCAAAGAATACTTAAAAAATATTTAGAATTTACTTTAAATGAACAAAATCGATATAACTAAATCAAAAAAAAAATCATTGGACTAATTTGATTATTTAGCACAAAATAAACACTATAAGTTTGTTTTTATAATTTGTTCTTGTACTTTTTGTTAAGACTTTTCACGTGTTTTTAATTTATTATCTTTCAGTTTAATTACTTAGAAGTTCACTAGAAACAGTTTTTTTACACACAAAAAAATCACTATTTATTAGAAAAAGTTTCCAACGCAACACAATATTAATTTTATGTCCTGCGTTTTGGTTTATTCCATAAAGTAAATAATTAATAAGTTTTTAAGTTATTACTACACCATAGTGAGGAAGTAAATATATAAGAATCAAGGGGTTTTATACTACATGCTTCTTTAGAAAAATGGAGACTCCAACGGGTCCAAAACCCTTGTATTTTGCTGTAAGATGTGATGCTAAAGGGGGTTCCATGCCCCACTCTTCTTTAATAACGTTGAATGTAAAGAGGTCTATACCCCGCACTTCAAGGAGTTAATTGTAAAGGGGCTCCTTACCCCGCGCCTAAAAACAAAAAAAATAGACTACCTATACTATCATACTATAATCAATGAATATGTAAAAATTTAACTTACTCCATTTTCATTAAAAATCTTACCAAAAGTGTTCATATTAATATAGAAATAACTTTATTATCATGTCAACCTACCTCCAGATTTTCCGGAGGAAGCTCAGAGAAAGTAGAAAGGATGAGCACCTGTGCTCAATTGACATGGAGTTTGGAGTTGAATCTATTGGAATTGTTTAATCTGAGAATATACTTCGATATCTAAATTCTAAGGAATAAAAAAAAAAGTAGGAGGGTGGTAATTTTTTTTATTACATTCTCCCCTCCCGTCATATCATGACGGAAAGAATTGGTGGTCCAGGGAGGACAAACAAAATCTCCAATAAGAACTGAAGTGGGGAATTGCGAATAACTTCGCGGTGGCTTCCAGCCGGTAAATTAGAAAGGTCTTATCTCGCGGTGGCTTCCAGCTGGTGAATTAGAATGGTCTTATCTCGCGGTGGCTCACAGCCGGTAAAATAGGTGGTCCGGAGAAGAGAAAGATTTCCAATATGAAAACTAAGTTGCGATAACTTCGCGGTGGCTCACAGCCGGTGAATTATAAGGGTCTTATCTTGTTTTAGCCGTATCTTCCAAAAAGACTGAGTGGGAGTTTGAATTTCTTATTTTTAACTGTCTAGTTATATTCGACTATGGATCTATTCCATGGCAACGACTCCCAACCATCACTTGCCTTTTTATTTTTCTGGGGCTTTAATATACTTTGTGCAGTTGTTATTTTCGTACTGTTAGATTGTACAGCATTTTGTAGAGAAAGATGGGGCATACTAAGAATGGTTCCCACTTGATTAGGACTAACAGCAGTAGAAATAGGGAGTTTAGAGGACAAATTGGAAGTATTTCAACCATTCGATTGGACATCATTTAAAAGTTTTGGGGATTCAATTGGATCTTTGTAGATGCTGAAAAATGTCTTTCACTGTGTATAGAATTTGGGTTTGGAAGATCACTGTGGATCGTAGAAGATAGAGGATCTCTGTGGATCAAAGGGGTTGGTAATTTATGTAATGTTTTTGTTTCACTGTCACTGTGTATAGAATGTGGGTTTGGAGGATCACTGTGGATCGTAGAAGATAGAGGATCTCTGTGGATCATAGGGGTTGGTAATTTATGTAATGTTTTTGTGTTTACTAGATTGTCCTGGTTAGTATTGTTAGTAGGGTGAGAAAGTGGAGGGGAATCTAGAACATCATTCAACACCTCATCCTTTGGAGATTGTAATGGAGGAGATACTAGAGGTGAATTAGGTGGTCTTAAAGGACTTTTTACAGTTGGAAGACATTTGGAAGGATTTTTCGATATCCACTGAGGGCATTCAATTCCCAAATGCTTACCTGTACATATAGGGCATTCATCATTATCATAAGGAACTTTTGGTCTTCTTTGGGGGCAGTTATTTATTAAGTGTCCTTGCTGTTCACAGTGTATACATTTGTTCTGTCTAGAGTAACATGCTGTGTACAAATGGCCCCGTTTATGATAAAAAACTGCAATAAGGGCGGGATTGACATTTACGGATGTCATGGCCGTTCTTCCTACAATAGGTACACTTAAGATGTTTAGTACCACTAGACCATGGTTGTTGTGTCTTTCCTTGTGAATAAGTATTTGACTTTTGGTACTTTTGGTTAGGGTTAGGAAATTTGTTAATATTATTAGAAGTAGTATTGGATTCTCGTTGAACTAAAAGATTCAGTACTTGAGTAAGTACTCCTAATATTTGCTGGTTTTGCTGGGGTACTTGCAATAATAATAAATGACGACTGTTCATTTCAGATGTTATTTGTACATGCTTGCACTCATTAGTGTGACATTCATTCAGAGAAGGTAAAACTACTTGAGGTTGTCGGAATTCAGGGGATGATTCTAATACTACATGGGAGGGTTGACGGAATTCCGATACTGGCCTTATGGGAATGTGAGGCTGACAAGTCAGATTAGAATAAAGATTGTATGGAACAGGCATATTAACTGGAGTTATATATATGAGGAGGAGGGTGACTCAGAGGTCGGTTCTGGGATGGTTCTATTGTGCATCTCATATGTTGTTTGACCACTCCAGGAAAGTATAGTTTCTGCCATGATGTTGTTATTTTATTTGTAAGTTTTTGACGATAGTGAAAGAAAAAGTGTAAAACAATTGAAAGAAAAATGAATAAAAGGTTTAAACCAAAAACAAAAGAACAGAATAGAGAAAAGGGACGGAACGTCAAAATAATAAAAGATAACAGCAGAAAACCAAGGGTAGTAACAGAAACTACGCTCTGCTACCAATGTTATATTCTGAAACTGGGGGTGAACTAATGATGAGAAGTTTCAGAACATAAATGAATAAAACATTGGCAGCACAGCAAAAAGATAACTATTAGGAAATAAAAATTAATAGAAATATGGAATACGAAGAAATAAGAAAAAAAACTTACGTTTAAAATATATAGAGAGCAGAAATAAAAGCTTTCCAGGCCCATGAGGAACGCACGTGTTTGTCATAACGACGATCACTACACCTTGGTCGCTATCTTAAGATATTGATGTGTTGAAATATAAGATGATATTCAAGTTTGTTTTTCTCAAACAGTAAAGTACCACACAATTTATTATGAAAAAAAAATTTAACCAGATTAATGTAAGCAAAAAAAACAAGGGATGAAGTTATGGGCATATAATATTTTTATTTAATGAATAATAGGATTACCTTTATCTCGAAAAATATACTTTTATCTTCTCATTAATTTTTTTATGTTTTTACCATGTTAATTTAAAAGGAGGTATACAATTTAAAAATACGGATTTCCATGGTTATTTTTAATTAAATTACGTTTTAATGAGTTTTTATTAAGTAAATATCTAGATCCTTTCACACCATACTATAGTAATTTACAAAAGTTATTTATTCCCAAATATCTTTCATTATGGTGCACCATCACACACATTAAAAAAATCCCAAAGAATACTTAAAAAATATTTAGAATTTACTTTAAATGAACAAATTCGATATAACTAAATCAAAAAAAAAATCATTGGACTAATTTGATTATTTAGCACAAAATAAACACTATAAGTTTGTTTTTATAATTTGTTCTTGTACTTTTTGTTAAGACTTTTCACGTGTTTTTAATTTATTATCTTTCAGTTTAATTACTTATAAGTTCACTAGAAACAGTTTTTACACACAAAAATTTACTATTTATTAGAAAAAGTTTCCAACGCAACACAATATTACTTTTATGTCCTGTGTTTTGGTTTATTCCATAAAGTATTATTAAGTTTTTAAGTTATTACTACACCTTTTTCTAGTGAGGAAGTAAATATATAAGAATCAAGGGGTTTTATACTACATGCTTCTTTAGAAAAATGGAGACTCCAACGGGTCCAAAACCCTTGTATTTTGCTGTAAGATGTGATGCTAAAGGAGGTTCCATGCCTCACTCTTCTTTAATAACGTTGAATGTAAAGAGGTCTATACCCCGCGCTTCAAGGAGTTAATTGATTGTAAAGGGGCTCCTTACCCTGCGCCTAAAAACAAAAAAAAATAGACTACCTATACTATCATACTATAATCAATGAATATGTAAAAATTTAACTTACTCCATTTTCATTAAAAATCTTACCAAAAGTATTCATATTAATATAGAAATAACTTGATTATCATGTCAACCTACCTCCAGATTTTCCGGAGGAAGCTCAGAGAAAGTAGAAAGGATGAGCACCTGTGCTCAATTGACATGGAGTTTGGAGTTGAATCTATTGGAATTGTTTAATCTGAGAATATACTTCGATATCTAAATTCTGAGGAATAAAAAAAAAGAAGGAGGGTGGTAATTTTTTTTTTATTACATTCCTCCCCTCCCGTCATATCATGATGGAAAGAATTGGTGGTCCGGGGAGGACAAACAAAATCTCCAATAAGAACTGAAGTTGGGAATTGCGAATAACTTCGCGGTGGCTTCCAGCCGGTAAATTAGAAAGGTCTTATCTCGCGGTGGCTTCCACCCGGTGAATTAGAATGGTCTTATCTCGCGGTGGCTCACAGCCGGTGAAATAGGTGGTCCGGAGAAGAGAAAGATTTCCAATATGAAAACTAAGTTGCGATAACTTCGCGGTGGCTCACAGCCGGTGAATTATAAGGGTCTTATCTTGTTTTAGCCGTATCTTCCAAAAAGGCTGAGTGGGAGTTTGAATTTCTTATTTTTAACCGTCTTGTTATATTCGACTATGGATTTATTCCATGGCAACGACTCCCAACCATCACTTGCCTTTTTATTTTTCTGGGGATTTAATATACTTTGTGCAGTTGTTATTTTCGTACTGTTAGATTGTACAGCATTTTGTAGAGAAAGATGGGGCATACTAAGAATGGTTCCCACTTGATTAGGACTAACAGCAGTAGAAATAGGGAGTTTAGAGGACAAATTGGAAGTATTTAAACCATTCGATTGGACATCATTTAAAAGTTTTGGGGATTCAATTGGATCTTTGTAGATGCTGAAAAATGTCTTTGTAGCACTGTCACTGTGTATAGAATTTGGGTTTGGAAGATCACTGTGGATCGTAGAAGATAGAGGATCTCTGTGGATCAAAGGGGTTGGTAATTTATGTAATGTTTTTGTTTCACTGTCACTGTGTATAGAATGTGGGTTTGGAGGATCACTGTGGATCGTAGAAGATAGAGGATCTCTGTGGATCATAGGGGTTGGTAATTTATGTAATGTTTTTGTGTTTACTAGATTGTCCTGGTTAGTATTGTTAGTAGGGTGAGAAAGTGGAGGGGAATCTAGAACATCATTCAACACCTCATCCTTTGGAGATTGTAATGGAGGAGATACTAGAGGTGAATTAGGTGGTCTTAAAGGACTTTTTACAGTTGGAAGACATTTGGAAGGATTTTTCGATATCCACTGAGGGCATTCAATTCCCAAATGCTTACCTGTACATATAGGGCATTCATCATTATCATAAGGAACTTTTGGTCTTCTTTGGGGGCAGTTATTTATTAAGTGTCCTTGCTGTTCACAATGTATACATTTGTTCTGTCTAGAGTAACATGATGTGTACAAATGGCCCCGTTTATGACAAAAACTGCAATAAGGGCGGGATTGACATTTACGGATGTCATGGCCGTTCTTCCTACAATAGGTACACTTAAGATGTTTAGTACCACTAGACCATGGTTTTTGTGTCTTTCCTTGTGAATAAGTATTTGACTTTTGGTACTTTTGGTTAGGGTTAGGAAATTTGTTAATATTATTAGTAGTAGTATTGGATTCTCGTTGAACTAAAAGATTCAGTACTTGAGTAAGTACTCCTAATATTTGCTGGTTTTGCTGGAGTACTTGCAATAATAATAAATGACGACTGTTCATTTCAGATGTTATTTGTACATGCTTGCACTCATTAGTGTGACATTCATTCTGAGAAGGTAACACTACTTGAGGTTGTCGGAATTCAGGGGATGGTTCTAACACTACATGGGGGGGTTGACGGAATTCCGATAGTGGCCTTAAGGGAATGTGAGGCTGACAAGTCAGATTAGAATAAAAATCGTATAGAACAGGCATATTAACTGGAGTTATATATGAGGAGGAGAGTGACTCAGAGGGTGGTTCTGGGGTGGTTCTATTGTGCATCTCATTTGTTGTTTGACCACTCCAGGAAAGTATAGTTTCTGCCATGATGTTGTTATTTTATTTGTAAATTTTCAACGATAGTGAAAGAAAAAGTGTAAAACAATTGAAAGAAAAATGAATAAAAGGTTTAAACCAAAAACAAAAGAACAGAATAGAGAAAAGGGACGGAACGTCAAAATAATAAAAGATAACAGCAGAAAACCAGGGTAGTAACAGAAACTACGCTCTGTTATATTCTGAAACTGGGGGTGAACTAATGATGAGAAGTTTCAGAACATAAATGAATAAAACATTGGCAGCACAGCAAAAAAAAAATTATTAGGAAATAAAAATTAATAGAAATATGGAATACGAAGAAATAAGAAAAAAAACTTACGTTTAAAATATATAGAGAGCAGAAATAAAAGCATTCCGGGCCCATGAGGAACGCACGTGTTTCTCATAACGACGATCACTACACCTTGGTCACTATCTTAAGATATTGATGTGTTGAAATAAAAGATGATATTCAAGTTTGTTTTTCTCAAACAGTAAAGTACCACACAATTTATTATGAAAAAAAAATTTAACCGGATTAATGTAAGCAAAAAAATAGGGGATGAAGTTATGGGCATATAATATTTTTATTTAATGAATAATAGGATTACCTTTATCTCGAAAAATATACTTTTATCTTCTCATTAATTTTTTTATGTTTTTACCATGTTAATTTAATACGGATTTTCATGGTTATTTTTAATTAAATTACGTTTTAATGAGTTTTTATTAAGTAAATATCTAGATCCTTTCACACCATACTATAGTAATTTACAAAAGTTATTTATTCCCAAATATCTTTCATTATGGTGCACCATCACACACATTAAAAAAATCCCAAAGAATACTTAAAAAATATTTAGAATTTACTTTAAATGAACAAAATCGATATAACAAAAAAAATCATTGGACTAATTTGATTATTTAGCACAAAATAAACACTATAAGTTTGTTTTTATAATTTGTTCTTGTACTTTTTGTTAAGACTTTTCACGTGTTTTTAATTTATTATCTTTCAGTTTAATTACTTAGAAGTTCACTAGAAACAGTTTTTTTACACACAAAAAAATCACTATTTATTAGAAAAAGTTTCCAATGCAACACAATATTAATTTTATGTCCTGCGTTTTGGTTTATTCCATAAAGTAAATAATTATTAAGTTTTTAAGTTATTACTACACCTTTTTCTAGTGAGGAAGTAAATATATAAGAATCAAGGGGTTTTATACTACATGCTTCTTTAGAAAAATGGAGACTCCAATGGGTCCAAAACCCTTGTATTTTGCTGTAAGATGTGATGCTAAAGGAGGTTCCATGCCTCACTCTTCTTTAATAACGTTGAATGTAAAGAGGTCTATACCCCGCGCTTCAAGGAGTTAATTGATTGTAAAGGGGCTCCTTACCCTGCGCCTAAAAACAAAAAAAAAATAGACTACCTATACTATCATACTATAATCAATGAATATGTAAAAATTTAACTTACTCCATTTTCATTAAAAATCTTACCAAAAGTATTCATATTAATATAGAAATAACTTGATTATCATGTCAACCTACCTCCAGATTTTCCGGAGGAAGCTCAGAGAAAGTAGAAAGGATGAGCACCTGTGCTCAATTGACATGGAGTTTGGAGTTGAATCTATTGGAATTGTTTAATCTGAGAATATACTTCGATATCTAAATTCTGAGGAATAAAAAAAAAGAAGGAGGGTGGTAATTTTTTTTTTATTACATTCCTCCCCTCCCGTCATATCATGATGGAAAGAATTGGTGGTCCGGGGAGGACAAACAAAATCTCCAATAAGAACTGAAGTGGGGAATTGCGAATAACTTCGCGGTGGCTTCCAGCCGGTAAATTAGAAAGGTCTTATCTCGCGGTGGCTTCCACCCGGTGAATTAGAATGGTCTTATCTCGCGGTGGCTCACAGCCGGTGAAATAGGTGGTCCGGAGAAGAGAAAGATTTCCAATATGAAAACTAAGTTGCGATAACTTCGCGGTGGCTCACAGCCGGTGAATTATAAGGGTCTTATCTTGTTTTAGCCGTATCTTCCAAAAAGGCTGAGTGGGAGTTTGAATTTCTTATTTTTAACCGTCTTGTTATATTCGACTATGGATTTATTCCATGGCAACGACTCCCAACCATCACTTGCCTTTTTATTTTTCTGGGGATTTAATATACTTTGTGCAGTTGTTATTTTCGTACTGTTAGATTGTACAGCATTTTGTAGAGAAAGATGGGGCATACTAAGAATGGTTCCCACTTGATTAGGACTAACAGCAGTAGAAATAGGGAGTTTAGAGGACAAATTGGAAGTATTTAAACCATTCGATTGGACATCATTTAAAAGTTTTGGGGATTCAATTGGATCTTTGTAGATGCTGAAAAATGTCTTTGTAGCACTGTCACTGTGTATAGAATTTGGGTTTGGAGGATCACTGTGGATCGTAGAAGATAGAGGATCTCTGTGGATCATAGGGGTTGGTAATTTATGTAATGTTTTTGTTTCACTGTCACTGTGTATAGAATGTGGGTTTGGAGGATCACTGTGGATCGTAGAAGATAGAGGATCTCTGTGGATCATAGGGGTTGGTAATTTATGTAATGTTTTTGTGTTTACTAGATTGTCCTGGTTAGTATTGTTAGTAGGGTGAGAAAGTGGAGGGGAATCTAGAACATCATTCAACACCTCATCCTTTGGAGATTGTAATGGAGGAGATACTAGAGGTGAATTAGGTGGTCTTAAAGGACTTTTTACAGTTGGAAGACATTTGGAAGGATTTTTCGATATCCACTGAGGGCATTCAATTCCCAAATGCTTACCTGTACATATAGGGCATTCATCATTATCATAAGGAACTTTTGGTCTTCTTTGGGGGCAGTTATTTATTAAGTGTCCTTGCTGTTCACAGTGTATACATTTGTTCTGTCTAGAGTAACATGCTGTGTACAAATGGCCCCGTTTATGATAAAAAACTGCAATAAGGGCGGGATTGACATTTACGGATGTCATGGCCGTTCTTCCTACAATAGGTACACTTAAGATGTTTAGTACCACTAGACCATGGTTATTATTTCTAACAAAGTGAATATATATTATTTTAATTTAAACTTTCTATTTTAACAATTGTTAATATATTATTTTAACAAAAGGGTCTTGTTGAACTATAAAGAGCAGTACTGAGTAAGTACTCAATATTTGCTGTTTGCTGGAGTAACTTCATATAATAAATGACGACTGTCATTTCAGATGTTATTTTGTAACGGATTGGATCAACGAACACATTTCATAAAACAAGTAAAAATGACTTGAGGTTTTCGAATTCAGGGATGATTCTAAACACAGGAGGTGCACTCGAATTCGATACTGGCCTTATGAATGTGAGCGACCAAGTCATATTAGAATAAAGATTATATGAACAGCATTGTACTGAGTTATATTGTGAGGAGGAGGTGACTCAGAGTCGGTTCTGGCGTTCTATGTGCATCTCATGTGTTTACCACTCAGGAAAGTTAGTTCTGCCATGATGTTTTATTTATTGTAAATTTTCTTTACAGTGAAGAAAAAGTGAAAACAATTGAAAGAAAAAAAGTTTGAAAGGTAACAATAGGTAGAAACAAAAGAAAAAAGGATACGATGCTAAATGATAATAGTTCTTTAGAAGACCCAATAACAGAAACTACGCTCTCGTCCCTATATCATGGTCTGTTGTCTGCGGCAAAGTAATAATTGCTCCTGCATAAAATGAAATACTTGGAGCCACAGCAAAAAAAAATATTAGAAATAAAAATAAAGAAAGATGGAATAAGAAGAACCAAAACAAAAAAATATGATGAGAATATATAGAGAGCAGAAATAAAAGCATTCCGGGCTCGGAACGCACGTGTTTCTCATAACGACGATCACTACACCCTCGTCCCTATCATTGGGTCTATTGTCGCGCAAGTAAAATTGATATTCAAGTATGTTTTCTCAAACAGTTAAAGTACCACACATTTATTAGAAAAAAAAATTTAACCGATTAAGTAAGCAAAAAACATAGGGAGAAGTTAGGCATATAATATTATTTAATGAATAATAGATACCTTTATCTCGAAAAAAATATACTTTATCTTTAAATTAATTTTTTTATGTTTTTACCATGTTAATTAAAGAGGTATACAATTTTATATAATTTTCATGTTATTTAATTAAATCCTGTATATACATGTCACAAATAAATAACTAGAAAATTCCACACTTTACTATGACTCAATTTACAAAAGTTTCTCATCCTAAAGGAATATTGTTTAGTTCTCTATTACAACACCATACAAGTCCAATGTGGCTTACAGAATATTTTTAGTCTTACTTTAAATGAACAAAATCGATATACTAAATAAAAAAAAAACATTGGAATTTAATTTAGCACAAAATAAACACTATAAGTTTTATAATTGGCTTGTACTTTTTTATTAGGAACGTGTTTTTAATTTATTATCTTTCAGTTTAATTACTTAGAAGTTCACTAGAAACATTTTTTGACACACAAAAAAATACAACTATTATTAGAAAAGTTCCAATGCAAACACAATATAATTTATGCCTGCGTTGGTTTATTCCATAAATTAAATAATTATTAAGTTTTAAGTATTACTATATATATATAGATGAGAAGAAATATATAAAATAGAGTTTTATACTACATGCTTCTTTAGAAAAATGGAGACTCGTCCAAAACCCTTGTATTTTGCTGTAAGATGTGATGCTAAAGGAGGTTCCATGCCTCACTCTTCTTTAATAATGTTGAATGTAAAGAGGTCTATACCCCGCGCTTCAAGGAGTTAATTGATTGTAAAGGGGCTCCTTACCCTGCGCCTAAAAACAAAAAAAAAATAGACTACCTATACTATCATACTATAATCAATGAATATGTAAAAATTTAACTTACTCAATTTTCATTAAAAATCTTACCAAAAGTATTCATATTAATATAGAAATAACTTGATTATCATGTCAACCTACCTCCAGATTTTCCGGAGGAAGCTCAGAGAAAGTAGAAAGGATGAGCACCTGTGCTCAAATAACATGGAGTTTGGAGTTGAATCTATTGGAATTGTTTAATCTGAGAATATACTTCAAATCTAATTTTGAGAAAAAAAAAAAAAGAAGAGGGTGGTTAATTTTTTATTACAATATATATATATATATATATAATATATATATATATATATATATATTTCTTATATATAGATATATCAAAATTCAATTAAGATTTATAAAAAAAATAATATATATATATATATATATATTATATATATAGCTAATTAATCTATAATAATTAAAACCTCCCAATCGTCCGCTTGATTTTGGAAATCGTTAGAATTGAACAACGATTGGAAACGCTCCTTTAAATGCATATTCTCACATCTCCTCTCCTAACTTCAACAAACCCAATTGCAGCCCTTTACCTGTTGCGTTTTGTTCTTGACTTACCTGCTTGCTGCTCAACGTTGATGTAATACACCCGCTCTCTCTCACAATGCAGAGGACGCCCCACATAGTCTTGACGTAGGAAGCTGTGCAGGATGTGTTTATAATTGTGATAGCAAAAGTTTGTTTAAAAAGTGTCACAATATATATATATAATATATATATATATATAATATAAATATATATAATATATATATATATATATAATATATAGTATATATATATATATAATATATTTATATATATATATATATATATATTATATAATATATTATATATATATATAATTATATATATATATAATATTAATATAATAATATATATATATATATATATATATATATATTATATGATAATATATATACTATATATAATAATATATATAGCATTAGTAGCTTGGTCAGGAAAATAAATGATAACAGTTTCTTTCGATTTGATATCGAACAAATATTAGATTCATTATATATATATTATATATATATATATTATATTATATATAAATATATATAATATATATAATATATACGTATATATATGTATATATGTAATATATATATTACTTTCAAATCTTTATATCATATCAAGCATTTGCTTTAACCGTTTCTCTCTTACAGAATTAAATATTCCTCAATGCGAAACAGAGAGAGAGATGCTCTCAGTGTAATTTAATCACTTTGGGATACGTTTTGGGAGAGGTATAAATAAAAGTTTCAATATTATTTTTATTATTAATGAAATGAAAATATATCCATGTAATGATAAAATGTAATCAATTAATATGTGTTAATTATAAAATGTAATCAATAAAAAATTATTATTATGTAAGCGTCAAATATGAATAACCAAAATGCTAACACATGAGAAGTGGAGTTATTCTAATTAGAGAGTGTGTTTTTAATGTAATTAATTATTTCATTTTTTAATTATGTCTATCCATTTCATAGGTTTTTGTAGAGCTCGATTTTTTTTTTATTTTTTTTTTACGGTTATCACCACCGCTCACGGGCAATGCCCTATTCAAGGAGGGGTGTAAAAACAACAAAATAACTAACCAAATTACGCAGATGAGCACAGACGCGGCTTTAAATTGAGGGAATAATGAGTTAGGAAGCACAGAAGATTGGAAGGAATTCCACAGAACAGAGGTGCAGGAAAGAAGGAGGCACCGCACGAACTAGTCTGCGAGTGCTGTACAACACAAAATCATGCTGGCCGACACAGCACCTGTGCTACGAGCGTCTTAAAAGTGTGCACGCGAGTGGAAAGTCCTCGAGCACTTGCCGCTACGGTAACCTATAGAAAAGAGATAAAGGCACCAACGTCGCGCGCCAAAGATAGAGGGTCAAGTTGATTGGAAAAACAGGACAATTGATAAGTCTTTTTGCCTTGACTCGGACCCTTATCCATTGCCGGAGTGAAACTGGACCCCCCAGATATGAGAAGCAGTACTCCATACAAGGGCGGATAGCACTTTTATACTGGAGTAACTGTGAAGAGAAAAAAAGGCTCGCAGTCTAAAACAGAACTCCCAGTTTCTTGAGGCCGCTTAGCAACCGTTGTGAATGAGGTGTTCCAGGACATTTTTTGTTATGTTAAAGGCCAAGGATGTTTATATTGTCGACAGGAGAGACGAGAGGACCGTCGAAAAAGATAGAAAGTTTAGAAGGTGTAGAGAGGATATGTAGAAGTGGTTTTTAAAGAATGAATAGTTCACAAGGTTCAGGACGACCCCACCGAAATTCTATCCAGATCAGCGAGAATAAGAATCGAAAGATTAAGACGAGAGCAATTCTAGAAGTAAAAAAGAAGGAGCAGAAATGAAATGAGTTGAAAGAATGAAGGTCGAAGTCATCGGCATTTGAGTGAATAGAGTTAGAAGGCATTTGAGAAGATCATTAATGAAAGTAGAAATTAAAGTAGGAGATCAGACAGAACCTGAGGAACACAACTATTGTAGAATTAGGAAAGAAGTCGCCCCATCAACCAACAGCCGATATTGGCGATTTGAAAGAAAGCAGACATAAGTAAGCAAGAGAAGAGAAACCCAAAGGAGGAGCTTGGAGAGCAGTGACGCGTGCCAACCGTCAAATGCTTTGGATTATGTCAAGCGCCACCCAATCTCCCGTAGTTCCTAAGGCGAAAAACCATAAATCACCCCCCCTGTAAGATAGAAATATTATCGCCAGTAGAACCTCGAGCGCCGAAAGCCGTACTTGGCGATATAGCGGAAGAAGGAATGAGATCCAGATTGATCTAAGAAAAATGAAGTTGAGAAGAGTTCAAGATCTTAGATAAACACAAGTAAGAAAGCTATAGGCATAGCTTAGAAGGATCAGAGCGGCTTCCTTTTTCGGAATAGTTGGACATGCGTGCTTCCAACACTGAGAAAGGCTAGTATTGAGACATAGAGAAGTTGCTTGTGGTTCAAACACGGAAGCACACTACCTCAAAACTCGGGAGGAATTCCATCCGGGCCACCCGCCTTAACGTTCGTAGATTTCAGAGCCCATGCACCCGATCGAATGAAATCAAGCAAAGGCATAAGACACCTGAGAGGAGAAGAAGGAGGAGAGAGAAATGCCAGAAATCGTCCAGGGTTGAGTTAGAGAAAATAGGAGCCGAGAGATGGCCTTTCAGGTTGGAGAATTAGCAAACAAACCATCAGAGCGAAAGAGGAGAAAAGACAGATTACAGAGTTGTTAGAGATGTTTTGGCAAGAGGCCAGAAAGATTGTCAGAGAGAACATGAGTAGCGCACTTTCTTTGAGAAAGCCGCTTTGCTTCGTCGAAGGAGTATCCTGCAAAACGCATTCTAGCCAGAATTGAAAATTAGCAGAGTAAGGAGAACGAGAATTTTCCACTCCCGATACGCACTGTCTCTAGGCTGAATGGCCAGAGAACAAAGCACGATCGAACCATGGATTATGAGGAGAGAAAGATTTAGTCGAAGAAGATAAACCTACTCATCCCACCAACGATTACAGCTCCACCTTATCGGCAGAAGTTGAAGCTTCAACAGAGACAAAGCAGTCACTCCAATTATAGTTAGCCTAGAAGCAACGCAAGGCCCCCAATCGCCCGATCAAAGTGGAAGAAACGCATAGGGCAGGATGAGCTGTTGGAGAGAAAGTATTAAATTAAGAAGATATAAGGTGTGGTCAGATTTACCATAGGAGCGAAGGTGGGTTTATTTAGAGAGAAGGACTAGTGGTAAACATAGTTCAAGTGTTCAAGACATTGTGGGACATCCGGAATGTTTGTGGCTTCTTAAGTTGCTCCAGACGTTTGGAATGCTAAATGAGTTCGCCTCCTCCCCACCTAAATCAGTATGAGAGGAAACCCATCCATTCAGGTTGAACATTAAATCCCCTAAATATAGGACCTCAGTATTTGGATGAGAAATGTAACAGTCTCGTGAGAAGTTATAAGATTTCAAAAAGGCGTGAAAATCAGGAATGTTCCTGTGACGCCTATTTAAAATTGAAATCAGATGTTCCTCAGCGCCCTTTGAGAATCTGCTAATTAACAAGCGCACAGAACTTTAATTGGCTCTTAAAGTGCCAGATGACTGAATGATGGAAATTTTCGTGAAGCAGAAGTTGCCAAAACAAAGCCAACAAATCGCCTCTACATTACAACCTCGTCCCAGCTTCTATAAGCCCCCAAACAGGAAAAGGAGGGGGGATGACAAGTAAGCGTTCTTTCAATGAAAGAAATAAAAAATGAATGTATTGTAGACAAAAAAGTCCTCATTTTTAGTTAAACAATTTATTAACTAATAATATATATATATATATATACTTATATAAATATTAATTATTTATTAATATATATATATATATATATATAGTATAATATATATTATATATGATTACTAAAAATTTCTCCAAAAATAATTGGAAAAAGAAAAAAAAAAAAAAAAAGAAAAAAAAAATAAAAAGGGGGGCCCCCCCCGGGGGGGGGCCCATTTAATTATATTTCGTTAATTTTTAATTGGGCCATTCATTATTTGCAAAAATTTAAATTTTTTTTTTAATAAAACCCAAAATAAAATATTTTTTTTTTAAATTTTATTTTTTTAATTTTGTACTTTTTCAATTCATTATATTTATAATATTATTACTTATATTATTATTTATTTTATTCTTATTATTATATAGGAACTTATAATAATTAGATCCATATTTTCAACAATATTTAATTTTTTAGTAATATGTGATAAAAAAATTTTATTGCGTTATTTCATGTATATATTTGATATTTGCGGGAGCTATGTTAGTGTGTAAATTGATAATAAGCTTCGATATATGAAAAAAGTGATAATAATCAGTGCCAAATTTGGTGAAAATTCAATTTAACTGATCCTACTTCTTCCAATTCTCCTTCAAAAACGAAAAGAGAAAAAAGAAGAGAACATTGAAACGGTTCTTTATTCCAAACTTTTTTTCATTCCCAACTATGCTCTTATTCCTAAATTTTCTTTACTTCCCATTTTTATAACTTTGTGACTTCATTACAAATAACACCAAATATATATATATATATATATATATATATATATATATATATATATTATATATAATAAATATATACACCTATTATATATATATATATATATATATATATATATATACCATTCGTGTCGATTCATTTGTATGCGTTGCCGAAACAAAGAGGCCTTTCAAGGGAGGTAAGAGAAAGAAGAAAAAAAGGATAAAAGGAGGGATTGACTCACCACTGACTCACGCACTCGATCACCACTCATTCACGGACTAGCTCAAGCAGTCGCGCATAAGATTGGAGCTCACACACACACACATACCCATTGTATCGAAGAAAGTTTTTTTTTTCTGCCCTCTTCAACTCTCATTCTCAAATTCGCTCTTTTTTTGATAAATGATTTTTTTTTTTATGCAACTTTTTTTGTGAATTTTAATTTTATTAAAATAGAATTACCATTAAAACCCATTTGCAAAATCATTTAGTTAAATGAAGACATTCATAACTTTTAAAAGTTTCCATATATATTATATATATATATTATTATATTATAAATAACAATATAACATATATATAAAATTATATATATATATATATATATATATATATATATATATATATATATATATATACTATAATATATTATATATATATATATTTATATATTTATAATTGTAATATATATCTATTTACCAGTTCTCTATAGGAGATATATATATATATATATATATATATATATATAGATATATATATTTATATATAGGAAGAAATCTTAAGTGTGTATTAAAATATAGTATATATATATATATATATATAATAATATATTTAGAATCAGCAAGACACCGCCAATGCGCAGTCCAAAGTTTCAGTTCAATTAAACCAGTTTGAAAAATATATATATATATACAGGCAACCCCGATTTTTCTGATAGTTTTTTTTTTATTGATTTTGATTAGACACTAATGCTCTATGATATATATAGTGTCTATTAGTTAAGTAAGAGTCAGCGTAGTAGTAACAGTAGTAGCAAGTTTTACAGTCGGTCAAAGATTAATTTCTTTATGGTAAATTGCATCGCTTTGCTATTGTTTATATATTGTGCCTAATTTTAAGTGACCGCGTTTATTTAAATGACCGCGTTTATATAAGTGACCGCGTTCATATACTGTGCATAGTTTTAAGTAACCGCGTTTATACATTTTGCATAATTTTGTGACTGATTTAAAGTGAAAAAGAAAAGATGGTGGATTTCACTATTTTAATTGGGTTCATTTTGAGTTTAATATTCCTCATCCTCTCTTATTTGGTTCGCTGGGCCTGGGCCACGAAAGAGACCCAAGGGACCGTAATTGCCGAAAGAGATGGACAAAGACAAGAAGAGTCAGGGGGGGGCAGAGATGAAACGCCTATAACCCAGGGGGACCAGTTACCTCCGCTAGGGGTTCCTCCAGCACCAGGTCTTCCTGATCCAAACCTAGTCGGGCACAATCCTTATAACATTCCTCTTAGGCAGCCATCCCAAGGGATTAGAGAGGAAGAAACTTCAAGGAGGGACAGTATTCCGCAGTTCTATCAGAAGACAGCCACTTTAGATAACACTTTAAACCTTTAATTAAAACCGACTACTACACAACCTGCTGTTAGAAAAAAGACTCGTGTGGATTGGGGAGGTAGTGTAAACCATCATATCCCAAATCCAAATGTAAGTAAGTGGGAAGGCACAGGCAAAACCCACACTACTCAGACGGGGTCCGAGAACCCGCCAGTAAATCTTAATCAATCTGGGGGACAAGTCCTCCCCCCTGCTGGGCACCACGTGGCTTCACAGCAATTGAGTGCCCTCCCGGGAGGGACAGAAGGAAATAACGCCACCACAAACGCCCAACCGGGGCAAAGCAATTTTTATTATGGTAGCCCACTATCGGAAACCGCTCCTCCATCCTTTTATCATCATGGCATTCCACCTGGTACTACACCTATGCCTAACCAGCCTTATCCCTATCCCGGAATATGGCCTGGATACCCCTTATATGCCTCAACCAAGCGGAGTTTCTTTGTATCCATCTAACCTATTTTCAAGTGCCTTTCCGGAGGTGCCGGAGACACTAAAATTATTTGGTAAGAACTTGAAGACCAAGACGTGGCAGGGCATTCGCTATGACGATTTCATAACATCGTTGAATGAGAAGCTTAATGCTTTAGGTGCATTAAATGAAAGCCAAAAGATTACTTTTGCTAAATCTGATATATCATCCGATTTAAACAGCGAAGCATGCTGCTATCTTTTGAAAGATGCGAGCTTTTCCAGATTTACCGAACTAGAAGACTTCTTATCTCAATTAAAGATTTTCTTACAGCCAGAGGATCAATACACTTTCTTTGATCTCTGGTTAGAGTTTATCGAGTACAAAAGAGAAAGAGATTCAATCTTTACAAATTTTATTCTGGAATTAAAAAATAAACTTTGGAGATATCAGAGTCAATTGCATGATCTGGATAAAGAGGCGGTGTTTACATCTAAGCAGATCAACATCATGGTGACAGCCAAGATTATACAGAATGTATCCTAGAGGAGAGATGGTGAACGGTTAAAAGAGAAAATACTCCAGGTATTTGATGCAGATATGAGTTTAACCGAATTGTTAGAAAAGCTGTCCCATATTTCAAAAGGTGCTTTATTAAAGACTGTCCCCAAAAAGCAAATGGAGTTTCGTACCACCAAAGTGTTTATGGCCAAAGAGGAGCCAGAAGATAGGCAGAGATTAGAATACAATTCTTACAGGAGAAATAAGGAGTCATTCCACAAACCGAGGTATGAAGATAGGAAAAGGGAGGTGAGAGCAGTTAACACCTTTCGAAAGCAGAGAGAGGAGATAAGACCAACCAATACCTTTCAAAAGAAGAGAGAAGAGGTGAGATCAGAATACGTCCCACGGAAAGACAGAGGAATCCTTAAAGGGATGACCGAACAAGAATTGAAAGAATATGATTGCTGCTTTTCTTGTGAAGCTGTAGATCACTCTTCACGGGCCTGTCGATGGGAGTTACCTTTTTGCCGATTCTGTAGAACATATCACAAAAGGGGCTCTCAACCTAACTGCAGAGAAGCCCCTCCATGGAAGCCTACTCCAGGAAAAGACCAAATGTTCATCCCATTCAATAGTAAAGTTGATGTGGAGAAAGGCGTGAAGGCCAAGAAACAAGGGCGCTTCGGCACAGATAAGCGAGGGCCCAGGACCTCCAGGAGAAAGGAAGAGTATAAGCCCCCTGATGGGAAGGAAAGGAAGAACACAAGAGTCTATGTGGCTGACAGCCAATTAAGAGACTCTGAGGTGAGTGAAGAAGAAGAAGAAGAAGATAGAACTTTTGAGAGAGAACCTTCCCATCCAGATGAAAAGATAGAGAAGGAAAATTTTCGGAAAGGGGCAAAGACAGGAAGAGAGTAAGAAGAAAATTTAAGAGAAAATATGATAAGTGGGTATTTAGCAGAGAAAGAGATAAAACAGTAGCTAGTGCATTCTTTCAGGAAAGTGTCCAACGACCTTTCAAACTAGGCCATCATTTTTATACTAATGTTTACCTTGCCCCCTCCATAGGTAGTAAGGAGGCCAAGGCATGCGTGTTATTAGATTCGTGAAGTAGTATCAGCCTTGTGACGCCCAGGCGGTTAAGAGAGTTAGAGAAAGAAGGTAATTTCAAAGTACCTCTTCAACAAACCGACCTCGTAGTGCAAGGGGTAGATGATAATCCGACCAAGTTGAGAGGAGAAGTGCAATTGTATCTCCGCATGCATGAAAAATATTACCTCACTACTTTTCAAGTGAGCGAAGTAAAAGGTGAACCTAGTTGGGATATACTGGTAGGTAATAACATTTTACCTAATTTACCCATAACTCTAAATATGTTTTCAAAAATGTCTATCAAAGAAGGTAAGGAGATAGATATTCCCGTCTTTGCCAAACATGGCTTATATTTAGTTAGAGAGTATACAGATGGGAACCTCAGACGAGTAAGAGACCCCACTCTGTCCGGTAAACATCCACCCAGGCACCAGTTGCCTAAGGAAAAAAGAGTTAGTTGGGATTCGAACCAAATCTACACTAACCAACCAGTTGCGAACGGTTACTTCCAACAGGAAAGGAAGGCAGCCCTGTCAGTCAAACCCTCACATAGGCAGCAAGTGCCTAGACCTAGAGGAAGAGAAGAGAAAGTTGCTTTAAACGAAACAGCTCAAACCAAGTGGTGGGAAGGACGAGGTGGGAGACACAAGAGACTCGACCTTCCACTCATCACAGCGCTGAGCACAGAGGAGCTAAGCCGAAATATAAGCACATTTCTTCTAATGTAAAGGAAAATTTGAGTCAAACCAAAAGGTTACCGGTTTCAACGAGCCCTAACCATAACAAAGATGGTTATTTGATGCTCGACGAAGAGATCGAAATTAAATTGAAAGTGATGGAAAACACTTTTTTACCAGCACCATTCATCTGGATATTTAAAAGTTAGGCCCGAAACTCAGGATGATTTCGAGTTGGAGCGTAAGTGTATAATGACACCAGCTCTTACCAGAGGCAACTTATACGTAGCTAACTCGGTGAGTCCCGTGCGCAATAATACAATTGTTCTTAGTTATATAAACTTAAGCGATAAACAAGTTTATCTGAAAAAAGGAGTGCACCTAGGGGAAAGTTATCCGATAATTAGCGAACCTGTTGAATTAAGCTCAGACACAAAAGGACACCAGCAAATAGTTTCTGCCAATGTAGCCACATGCTCCAAAGGTCTTTCCAAGACAGAGCTAAGGCAAGTGTACAGAGAGATCATTGAAGCGAAGATGTCAAAAGAGGATGCCGAGAATAGTGTGTTAGAAAAGCCAGAGTACCTGCAAGACCTGATCGCGCTCCTGATGGAGTTTCATGGTGTATTGGCACTCGATGAAGACGCTGTTCCTGTCTTCCCGCTTCAGAAATTCGAGATTGAATTACTTCCCAATGCCCCTAAGGTTATTTTCCGTAAACAATATCGGTTGCCACACCGGTACTTGCAAGATATAGATGATTTTACAGACGCGGCATTGCGCAAAAGATACATCAAGGCTTGTTGCAGCCCACATTCCTCACCATTATTAGTAGTGGCAAAATAGAACAGCATCAGACCAAGAGTCTGTATTGACTACCGTTACTTAAATTCTTACAGCGTTGCAGACGTCTTTCCTCTGCCGTCGATTGAAGAGATATTTACGTCACTAGGAGGCAGTACGATTTTCAGCAGTGTCGACCTCATCGATGCTTGTAACTCGCTCGAGGTTGAGGAAGAAACGCAAAAGCTAATGGCATTTAGGACAAGAAAAGGCCTCTTTTGCCCCACTCGTCTGATGTTTGGACATAAGAATGCGCCTTCTGTCTATGCTCGCGTAATGATTATGGCTTTAAATCACCTCCTAGGACCCGTTGCACAGGTCTATCTTGACGACGTTTTAGTGCTAGGTAAGAATGTAACCGAACACTTTGAAAATTTGAGAAAAGTTCTCACCGCTTTTAGAGAAAACAAGTTGAGGGTAAAACTGTCCAAGTGTAGTTTCTTACAATCATCGGTTTTGTACCTAGGGTTTAAGATAGGAAGAGATGGAATCTCCCGGGATCCGGCGAAAGTGGAAACGATGAAAAGTTTTATCCCTCCTACAAATGTTAAAGAGACAGAGTATACTTGGGTTCTTCTCGTACTTCCGCTTCCTAATAGAGAACTTCGCAGTCGTTGCACAGCCATTATATGAGCTAATAAAGAAGGATGTCCCATTTATATGGACGAAAAAGCACCAGGAAGCTTTTGACACGCTGAAAGATAAGTTAGTGGTACAACCACAGTTGACATTCCCTGATTATAGCAATTACGGCATTGGAGGCGTGTTGTACCAGCTCACAGATGATGGAAAAGAAAAGCCTCTTTCCTTCGTTTCACACGTACTCAGAGGCAGTGAGAAGAACTACGATACGATCGAAAAAGAGTGCTTGGATGTGGTGTTCTGCTTACAGAAGTTTAAGAACACCGTCTTTGGTTACAAAGTAACCATTATCACCGATAACCAGCCTCTTTGTTTCATCTTTCGCAATAAGCAGCAAACTGGTCGACTAGCTAGGTGGAATTTATTCGTCATTAGTTTTTCCCCTACCATTGTGTATAAAAAGGGAAAGAACAATATCTCACCTGATTATTTGAGTAGACATCCAGCACCTAACGTTTTCTTTATTAAAAATGTAGTTAAAGATAAAGGTAATTTACCTCGAACAGATTTTGTTTTGAGTAGGGAAACTTTCATAAAAGAACAGGAAAAGTGTCCAAGGTTAGGTAAATTAGTGAAATGGGTTAAAGCGAACCCAAAAACCTATCCACACATTTTCATTAAAGGTGTCTTATATTATGCCACACAAACAAAACCTTATGTCATACAGGTCCCAGACAGTATGATATATAGCGATAGATCATTGCCATGCTTCGCTAGGCAGCGGGCATGGAGGACAGTTAAGAACAGAAAAGAGGGTGGAAGAAAAGTACGTTTTCCCCCACCTTCCAAAATTGGTAAAAGAGTATTGTAATCAGTGTGTATCGTGTGCTAGAGCAAAGGGTCCGAAACCCCCTACAGTGGAGATCAACCGATGGCCTTTGCCTTATACACCGTTTTCGCGAGTCCATGTAGATAGTATTGGAAAACTCCCCACTTGTACAGAATCAGGGGCCCAATATATTTTAGTGTTTAGAGATGTTTTGACTCGTTATGTCAAATTAGTGCCTTGTAAGACTAGAACAAGTAAAGAATTTTCCCGAGCGCTACAGGAGAGAGTTATATGTAGGCATAGCGCCCCCCAACTTCTCGTCTCGGACAATGCACTAGAGTTCACGAGTCAGGTGTTTAAAGATTTATGCAAAGCTTGGAGGATAAAAAAGATAGAAATTCTGCCTTACAAAGCATCCCAGAACGGAGTAGTAGAGAGGATAAACTCCGACATTGAGTCTTTTCTACGACATTATGTAAAAGACAACCACAAAGATTGGGATAAATACCTCAGTTTTGCTCAAATAGCCATCAATTCTGCTTACAACAGATCTATCGGATCCTCCCCCCACTTCCTACTACATGGCTACATAAAAAGAGTCCCATACGAAATGCCTGATTATGTATCCCCTTTTGTGAATAAGGCGGAGAAAAATAGGTTTATTTCGGACGAAGTAGATACGTTGGTAGAGAGGATCGACTATATAAGAGAATTGGCCAGAGAGAAGTTGGAGGAAGAGACAACTAAGACATTGGAGCAACAACATAAAAGGGCCAAGAAACGGGAATTCAAAATAGGAGATTACGTCTTCATTAGAGCTGTCAAGAAGCCACATCATAGCTCAAAGCTATGCCCAAAATTTGATTGACCTTACATTGTGAGATGTTTAAGAGGACCAAACAAATTAATGGTGGTATGTTTAAGTTCAGATAGGACATTTCCCGTTCACGTGGATAATGCAAAAGTGATTGCAGCAGAAAAGATCAAGGACTCACAGTTTGATTTTACGAACGACGAGGTGTGGAATCCCCAAGCAGTTGAAGAAATGTTGAGCTCCAAGGAAGGTGAAAAAGAAAGAATTGAAGAGGAGATACCCAAAAGTGACTCAGAAATCAGTTCAGACGAAGACGATGGAGTTGAAGAATATTCCCCTCCCTCTCAACAACCACCTTCCTATTACTCCTTCCCAACTCCTCCACCACAACCAACTCAGTTTGGACATAACTCTTTTCCGATTCCTCCCACACAATCGACTCAGCTTGGATACACCCCTATCTTAAATCTTCCACCACAACCAACTCAGTTTGGAAATAACGCTTGGAGTTATCAGACTCCCCTAGAGCAGCCAACTACAGTGGAACCTGAAAGGTATAGAGATAGAGTTGTAGGAAAAGAAAAGTATAGCGATGAAGTTGTGGAAAGAAGAAGGTATAGCGATGTAGTTGCGAGTACGTCCTGACAGTGATTTTATATGTTCTACTCCTAGAAATGACTTCCAAGAACTCCTTCTAATCCCTTAGTTCAGAGAAGAGAGTTTAGACCATCTTTGTCACCCATTCAACAAGAGATTTCGTCAGAATCCCCTACTAGAGAAATTCTTCAGGAGCCACACGCGCATGAAGGCGAGACCTATGGTGCCTACGGGGATCCCCCCCAAGAATTCCTTCCCCAGAGAAATCTCTTAATGTCCCTGAAAGGAACGGTAATTATCCTTCCCCTATTGTTGTAGAATCATCTCCTAGGGAAATCGTCAGAGATAACAGAATACAAGATCCGTCTTACAGACTGCATCAATTGTTTACTGGCCCCAGAGATTCTACCCCCAGGGTTACGAGAAGTCAAACAAGAATGAGGGAACAAGCCGAGGTGAAAGACACAACGGAGACTATAGCGAAGACTCCAGTCCAACCTCCGCCTGTTTATTTGGATTTGAATACGATAGTTAGAGGTAATAAGACATATTATTTGCCTCCCGGCTATTAATTCGCATTGTTTTGTGTAGATTTAAGAAGAAATTATATAGATTTAAGAAAATATTCTTCAGATTCAAGAAGATATTCTTTAGATTTAAGAAGATATCTACGTACATTTCGCATTTGTATAGTTTTTTTTGCCGTTTATTATTTTAAGACTCGTAGATTGGATTAAGAATCAATGATCGATCATAGGTTAAGTTACATAGTCTGGATTAGCAATTTTTGAGAAAATACACTTAAGATAACCTTAGTTTTATTTTTTTTTAGATATAATTTTGACTTGAACAGTCACCTAGATTAACCTTAGTCTGGATTAGATTCATTAGTTATATTTCTGCTTATTTTTTTTATATATACAAAATAAATTTTAAAGAATACGTTTCACTCTTAAAGGAGGGACAGCGCAATTTTTTAAAAACAAAAAATACTATAAAAAAAGAAAAAAGAAAAACTTTTCCATTGAAAAAAAAATAAGAAACAAATAACTTTTAATAACGTTAGGGAAAATTTAATTAGCTTTGTATTAAGAATTATTCATTAACCCCTAGCTTATAAAAAATAAGTAAATAACTAGTATATAGCAATTAATATTAAAATTAAAATTCATAAGTATTTAGTAGTATGTAGCATTTGAATATAAGAAGTTAACTAATCAAGTATGATTAGGCGACCTTGTAATTATTACAAAAATACAGGAAAAGTATAAAATATCTCAATATGGTTAAAATATTTCAGAAATGAAGTTCGAAAAAATGATCTTGTTTCTACTCATCATCATACCGACATGTCAAAATATTCTACTAAAAGAAAAGGAAGAAACAAAGATTCTGCCTAGCTTGGTTTTATATCGCACCGGTGAAGTAAGTTTCATAGAAGGATACTTAGATCTAATCTTCTCCTTAGAATGTCCCTCAGACATTAAAGAAACAATCATCAAGACAACTAAGTTAGTAAATAACATTAAAGATTCATTCTTACCATCTTTCGAAGCCACATTTCTGAATGTTTCAATCGTCCAAAGGGCTCACCAATGGGAATTTAAACTAATGACCATTCGAGTAAAAGTTCTAGCCCAGAAATTAAATGAAGTGAGTTACCTTGGATCTCAGCACGATCAAAAAAGAAACGAGCTGCTTTTGAGTTCGGAGGAGACGTCCTTAACATTCTTTTTGGTACGGTCACAGATAAGCAAGTAAAACTCCTCAGGAAGAAAATTAACATCTTAGGAAATTACGCTTCTACTTTAAATTTACTAATAACCGAGTTAAAAAAGCAACTGAAAGCAAACACTCGTACTTTAATAAATTTTAGGGATAGCTTACAAAAGTTAATAGAGTTCCAATCAAGTTTAAGTGCTATGCATAATATTATAAACCAAATGGGAAGTATAAGGGCATTAGTAAATTTAATCCAACAAGCTATAACCAGTATACATAACATACACCAATTGGTGATAACCTCACTCCAACTGGCAAAAAACAAAATTACTAATTGCCAACTCTTTTCTCCAATATTCCTGTTACCCTTCGTATTGGAAATGAACAAAGAAACAAAACTACACACGGTTATTCCTCTAGAAGCAAAGACATACCAATCTTTCTTAACTTATTCTTGGACTCTTCAATCTGCTGCTAGCCCTTATGAACTAATTACTTTAATTCCTTTTATCTCAGTGGAGAAATTCACTTCTCATAAACTCATACCTTTTCCCACTCATCTTCCTTTAAATCAATCTCTTGTTCGAGTAATGTACAATGACCCAAATAACTATTTCTTCGTGAATTATGGTCAACGGAAATATACTTATCTTAAAGAATCGGCACATAACCTTTGTCGACACTTAGGCAGACTAGCAGTTTGCCCTCAATCCCAAGTAGTTGCTTCTATAGATGATCAGTCTTGTTTGTTAGCATTAATCCTAAATTTTACCAATGACTTTTCACATTGCCCTATTACAGAATACAAATCCATGGAACCCTACACTGTCACCCTCGGACATTTCACCCTTATCTCTTTTTCAGAAAAAACTAGGGCTTCCATCGCATGTGAGAAACCCAATTCTATACAGCATGTCTATGACTATGTCTTTACTATTCCTCACGGATGCGCTTTCACTTCTGCTAAATTTCAATTTAAGAATCCTATCCACTTAGAAAAGAATATAACGCTTTCTTCTCTAATCTCTCATTCTGATCATGTTCTGTTCAACTTCTTATCTCATGTTGCTTTACCTAACATTTCTTCTGTTCTATTTCCCAAATTTCAAGCTTTGAAGGAAATCCATTGGAACCAAAGACTAGATCAATTAAATCAGTCCATGCATCCTTTTACCCCATATTTCCCGCAGATCAAATTCATCCCATATATTGGAGGAGGAACCTCAGGTACCATCTTCTTCCTCGCGGTTCTGGTCATCGCGTATTTTGTTTGGACTAAAAGAGTATACCTTTGTAGGAAATGCATACCAGAGGTGTCGAACCCGGCTGAGAACATCCCACTTCAGGCCATTCCAATACCCAATGTTCGATTCCAACTAGCACCTGAAGATGCGCCCTCGGATAATACCGTTCAGATCCGTTCTCTGCCAGGTTCTCCAACCCCAATTCAATGGTTGACTTTACTTCCGAGACCTCCTATGCCCCTTCCTAACTCTCGTGCTATCACTTCATCTGAAGTTCATGTGACATATTCAAATTGAATCAAGTCTTTTAAGCCAAAGACTCTTTTGAAAAGGGGGGTCTTTATAGTAATTAATCTATAATAATTAAAACCTTCCCAATCGTCCTCTTGACTTTGGAAATCGTTTAGAAATTGAAACAGAACGATTGGAAACGTTCTCTTAAATTTGCATATTCTCACGATCTCCCTCTTCCTACTTTCAACAAACCCAATGCAGGGCCTCTTTACCTGTTTGGTTTTGTTCTTTGACTTCCTGCTTTTGGTGCAACATTTGATGTAAACACCCGCTCTCTTCTCACAATGCAGAGGAACGCCCCAGCATTAGTCTTGACGTTAGGAAGCCGTGAGGATGTGTTTATAATTGTGATAGCAAAAGTTTGTTGAAAGTGTCACTCATATATATATATATATATATATATATATATATATATATATATATATATATATTATATATATATTATATATATATATATATATATATATATATATATATAATATAAAGTGCTATGCATGTATGTAGCTTGGTCAGGAAAATAAATTGATAACTAGTTTCTTTCGCATTGTGATATCGAACAAATATTCGATTCATATATATATATATATATATATATATATATATATATATATATATATATAATATATTATATATATATCATATATATATAATATATACTCAAATCTTTATATTCATATCAAGCATTTGCTTTAACCGTTTCTCTCTTACAGAATTAAATATTCCTCGATGCGAAACAGAGAGAGAGATGCTCTCGGTGTAATTTAATCACTTTGGGATACGTTTTGGGAGAGGTATAAATAAAAGTTTCAATATTATTTTTATTATTAATGAAATGAAAATATATTCATGTAATGATAAAATGTAATCAATTAATATGTGTTAATTATAAAATGTAATCAATAAAAAATTATTATTATGTAAGCGTCAAATATGAATAACCAAAATGCTAACACATGAGAAGTGGAGTTATTCTAATTAGAGAGTGTGTTTTTAATGTAATTTAATATTTCATTTTTTAATTATGTCTATCCATTTCATAGGTTTTTGTAGAGCTCGATTTAGCAGAGTTATTTCATGAATGTCCTGTGATGCCTATTAAAATTGAAATCAGATGGTTCCTTAATTGCCCTTCTGAGAATAGTGGTAGTTGCCAACCGGCAATTACTTTATATATATATATATATATATATATATATATATATATATATATATATATATATATATATATATATATATATATATATATATATATATATATAATTTTTAATTCAAACTTCAAAGAGTAAACAATCCGCATCCGCATCCTCATCACTTTAAGATCGCATCCGCATCCTCATCTCTTTAAGATCCGCATTGCCGGCAACAGTCAAATTTTGCATCTGGTTCAACACTAATATATATATATATATATATATATATATATATATATATATATATATATATATATATATATATATATATATATATATATATATATATATATTATATATATATATATATCGGCTAGAAGCTAGCTTAGACAATAGGAATTAATAAAATCGATTAATTGGTTTTCTTCTTTAAAATTAATTGCATAGAATTGGTTATAGACATCTTCAACAGGATAATTATTTATTTTTAACAAGATATATTTCACAAGTTGCTTTTTTATATATATACAATCAAATTTTAATGGGAAGCTATTATTTTTTTCCCCCTTTATATCTCTTTCAATTTAGTAAATCACAATTTCCTTTTAACTCCTTTACTTCTTTACACCTTGGAACAGGTCATACCATACTTTATTTTATATTTCACAAGTTGCTTTTTAACAATCAAATTTTAATGGGAAGTTATTATTTTTTTCTTCCCCTTATTTCTCTTCCAATTGAGTAATTCACAATTTTCTTTTAACTTCTTTACTCCATGGTATAGGTCATACTATACTTTATTTTGTTTTACAATTAAATACCAGCAAAATCATTGTTTCGTTCACAGCACTATAAAATTTATATTTTCTTTTTTATGATGGATTGCTATTGGGTAAAGGCAAGCACCCAGAGGTGAGAGAGTGCAGAACTCCCCCGCCTTTTCAAGTTGGTTTTCTTTTCAAGACTCCCTATACATTTTAAATTTTCCTGCCTACCATCTCTAACTTTATTTTAAAATATCATGACAGCATTATCTTTTGCATGTGCATATTTTAAGTTTACATGAGCACCCTTTAGCTGAACAAGAACAACCATTATAAACACAGTCTACAAATGATTATTATTACAATGGTGATCCTAGAGTGGGGGCCGCTTTAATTAACATGCGCCCCCCTCTCATCCCCCTCAATTTATTCATTTCAACCTTTATAGAATTGCATTTTACCCTATACTTCATCATGACATTTTTATTCAAAATTGTTATTATTTTTTATTTATTTTTATTTTTTTTTTGAATTATGAAAATTCTCTATTATAAACAACCAGATTTTCCTAATTTCTACAATACTGTTGTAAAAGAACAATCACAATTTCCTAATCTCCATTGCACTATTATACTATCTTTAAATTATTTATTCCAAATGATTTAAAATTACAAAGTTTTCTTTTTTTGAAATCCTACCCTTTATCATGATAATTTGTTTCAAATTTTTTTATAGACATAATTGCAGTATTAACCAATTAATTAAAATAATTGAATAATATTAATTAATTAATAATTAACTCTTATTTCGATTGGTTTCAATTGTTTACAAAGAGATTTTTTTGAAATCTTATAGAATATTCCCTTAGAATTTTTTACCCTATTAAATCAAAACGGCAACTTCTCTTTTGATTCCCTGTCTGATAAAAAAATTTTAAAACCTTGAACACCATTTCCATCAACATCATGCTTTGTTTTACAAAGATTTCATTTAATTCACTATTATAAAAATCTCATACAACACAGAAGAGCATCTATAGTCGATTATGACTTCACAAAATTATAATAATAGATTTCCCAACCTAACAAAAACTAAAAATTCCCATTTAATTATATTCGAATTACCGGCTGAGCGTGTATAATTAATAAAATTTTGATCGGTTTCAATTGTTTACAAAGAGATTTTTTGAAATCTGATAGAATATTCCCTTAGAATTTTTTACCCTATTTAATCAAAACAGCAACTTTCTCTTTTGATTCCTTGTCTGATAAAAAAAAATTAAAACCTTGAACACCATTTCCATCAACATCATGCTTTGTTTTACAAAGATTTCATTTAATTCACTATTATAAAAATCTCTGACAACACAGAAAAGCATCTATAGTCGATTATGACTTCACAAAATTATAATAATAGATTTCCCAACCTAACAAAAACTAAAAATTCCCTTTTAATTATATGTGAATTACCGGCTGAGCGCATATAATAATAAATTAATTTTCATAAAAATGGATTCCTATCTGACAAAATTTAAAAACTTTGTTTCAACAAAATACGCGCTTCGAGAAAACGAGTGAGTTTTAAAACTGCAACTTGAGCTTTCTTTAGAGTTGCTAATACATATTTTCTGGATGGCGAACAGGCGATGCCTCAAAAGGTTCATTTGAAATAAAGATTTCTTTTCTTTTCTTTATTTGTAAAACTACACACATTTAAAAATAATCATTATTATTATTTTCATTATTATTATTATTATTATTATTATTATTATTTTAATTTTTATTATTATTAATCACTATAATTAATTAATTTACACATAAAAGTTTTATACGTTTTTCCTATCTCTGTTGTCTCTTCCTTCCCTCTCTTTTTCCCCCCCCCCCCCCCGAATATTTCTTGGTGAGAGAAGGAACAAGGATATGATTTCGACCATGAAAGAGGTTCCTCACGTTTTGAATATCGGTCCTTCGCAGTTCGCTTGCTGCAGTCAAGTTGGGAGTGAGTGGGGGAAATTCTAGGGAAAGGTTTGAAGTACGTTCCCCTATATTTTTCACTTGTTTCATTCGAATTGTGATATTCTTCATTTTAGGCTTAAGATTCTTGGCTCGTTCAAAACTCTTGCCTCACTCCAAAAATTTTGTGTTTGTCGGTTTCTTTTTTGCTTTGCAGTTTTTATTTTAAGCACTTTTTTCACAATTAATTGGCTTAATTAGTATCAAAAGCTGCAGTGTTCGAGTCACTCTGATTGGGAGCCACTTTGTCTCGGCTAGAAGGTAGCTTAGACAATAGGAATTAATAAAATTGATTAATTGGTTTTCTTCTTTATTAAAATTAATTGCATAGAATTGGTTATAGACATGATAATTATTTATTTTTAACAAGATATATTTCACAAGTTGCTTTTTTTTTACAATCAAATTTTAATGAGAAGTTATTATTTTTTTCCCCTTTATATCTCTTTCAATTTAGTAAATCACAATTTTCTTTTAACTCCTTTACTTCTTTACACCTTGGAACAGGTCGTACCATACTTTATTTTATATTTCACAAGTTACTTTTTAACAATCAAATTTTAATGGGAAGTTATTATATTTTTCTTCCCCTTATTTCTCTTCCAATTGAGTAATTCACAATTTTCTTTTTACTTCTTTACTTTCTTTACTACTCCTTAGTACAGATCGTACTATACTTTTTGTTTTACAATTAAATACCAGCAAAATCTTTGTTTCGTTCACAGAACTATAAAATTTATATTTTCTTTTTTATGATGGGTTGTTACTGGGTCAAGGCAAACGCCCAGAGGCGAGAGAGTGCAGGACTTCCCCGCCTTTTCAGGTTGGTTATCTTTTCAAGACTCCCTATACATTTTAAATTTTCCTGGCTGGGACTTACACATAGGAACTCCACCTACCGTCTTTAACTTTATTTTAAAATATCATGACAGCATTATCATTTTCATGTGCATATGTTAAGTTTGCATAAACACCCTTTATCTGCACAAGAACAACCGTTATAAACACAGTGTACAAATGATTATTATATATATATATATATATATATATATATATTATAGTATATATATATATTATATATATATATATATAAATTATATATATATAACTTCCTGCCCCTGGCCCCCCTTAATTGGAGGGCCAAACTGGCCTCCAGAGCGGCTGCCGCAGGCGATTCCACAGGTCGAGAAGAGAAGACATAGCGAAGTCGTCGAGAGCCGAGCCATCCCAGAAGGGGTGCTCTTATTGTGTCTTGGGAAAAATAATTGGGGACATCTGTTGTAAGTGGGGGATTTGACATTTGTCTAGTTTTGAATCTATAATTAACATTGCATGAGTTTTTGGGTGGTGACCTGATCTGCTCCAGGCGAGGTTAATTTGGGCTCTTCTGGACAGCGTTTCTTCTCTAGGGGAAAGTTTTGGGAGGGGGTGTTAAGTAATTTGTTATTTGGGCAGTTTTGTAGGTATGTATGTGTTGGATAGATGTGTATGGATATGTGTAAACCATTGACCTTTTGGGAGGGGGAGGAGGAATTATATTGTAAGTGTTGTAATAGAATTGAGCTGGTGAAGAGGGGGGGGATTTTAGTCTTTGTCAGGGGGGGTTGGAGAGAATTTGGTGACAAGGGTGGGATGGATTACGGTTTTCTGATAGAATTGAGTCCGCACCATCATCCCCAGGTGTGTGGAGATGGGGAGGATGGAAGTTTCCTCGTGGAGGTTTGTTGGATTGGGGTGGTTTTTGTGCAACCTGTGATAATTCGAGAGCTGTATTTTGAGAGATTTGTCAATTTTATTTTGTTTGATTTTTGTGAAGTGCTGGGAACCATGCTGGTGAGGCATAGTTCAGATTTGTCCAAAGGAGTTTGTTTATAAGTAGTGGTGAGTGTGTGTTTCCTGTCGCTGAAGTTGTGTTGAGAAAGGGTTCAGAGGGTGTTTAGTTTTCGTTGGGTTGAGGAAGTATTTTGGTCGATTTGGGGGAGGAGAACGTCATGTGTGTCATAGGTAAGTCCCTAATATTTTTTGGTTTTGTTTAATGGAAGGAGGGTTTGTGTGGTTCAGGGTGATTATAGGATGGAGGGCAGATTGGTGACGGTCAGTAGTTAAAAGTGTGATGGAGGATTTAAGGGGGGATGCAGTCATTCTGTTGGATATTAACCAATTTTCTAATAGATGTAAATATTCTTCGGTATGTTGTATGCTATGTTTACATCTGGGTGTTGGGAATAAGACTGATGTCGTCTGCGGTAAGTAATAAGTTTGGTGGGTTGGGGTGGGTAAATCTGCTGTGGAAAAAGTTGAACAAAAAATGGAGAGAGAATGGGCGCCCTGTGGTACGCCGTTTGTAATTTGATAGAATGGGAGAGGTTGTTTTTTGTATAAGAACTTAGCGAAACGGTTGGTGTTGGTATTTTTTGACAATTCTTTTTGTTCATTAAATTTCTAGGGGGGAGTGGAGGATTTTTTGAATAAGATTGAATGTGGGGTCTTTTAATGTTTGTTTATGTCTATTGCGGTGGGTATTGATTTTTGGGTGGGGATTGGTTGAACCCATTAATGATGTGTTGTGTGAGGGAGGTGAAGGCTGTGGTTGTATGAATCCGTGTTGAAATCTGGGAGAGTAATGGGAGTGGGAGATAAGGAGTTAGGATTCTCTAACAGTTTTTAATAATGGCAGGCAAAGCAGAGAAATTGGGTGGTAGGAGGAGGGGGAGTTAGGGTCTTTTTATGGTTTGAGTTTAGGGATTGAAATGCCTTGCTTTCAGATTGGGGTAATGTAGTTAAATTGCCAAGATTTGTTGAAAGATTTCTGTGATTAGGTGGATTGCCTTTTTCTCCAAGGGTTTTTTGTGTAAGGTTGGAATATTGAGTCCTGGACCTGTTGCTTGTTGAATTTTTGAGGGTTTTAATGGGTTCTGTTATCAATGTTGGTTGTGAAAGGGGGTGGGAGGGTGTGGTCTATTTGGAGTTTTCTGAGTCGTTTTTTTATTTACCTTTTAATTTCAGTGAGTTGGTTTCCGAGAGATGTTAGCATAATGTTAGCAAGACTGTCTGATTGTTGTTTTGGGGAAGGTATGGAGTTATTGGGTAAGATGGGGATTGTGGGGGTTGTTTTGAGAGTTTATTTTAATTTTTTTTGAATGAATCCTGCCAGGTTTTTCTTATTATCTATGCGTGAGATATGTTGTAAGTATTCTGAAACTTATTGGTAGTGTTGGTGGTTATGGGTTGGAGATTTGGGTGTGTAGGTTTGTTATTTGGTTAGAAATGTGTAAGGGTGTATGGATTGAGTTTTCGGAGGGAGTATCTTTGTTTAATGAGTTGGCTGATCTCGGGGTTGAGTTTGGGGTTGTATGAATTTTCTGTGGCCTTGGGTATATAAAGGTTTTATAAATTTTATATTGTCTCATTTAAATAAATGATGGAGGTGTGTAAGGGATGTAGTAATCGAGGATTGGAATTTGGGTTTTAAATATGGGTTTCGAATGGTTAGTAAATGCAGGCCAGTTTGCTTTTTTGTAGTTAGTGTACCGTATGTAGTAGTCTTTTTTTGGGGGGATTGATGGGGGGAGTTTAGAGAAATAAGAATAGGAAGGTGGTCCGATTGTAGGTCAGTAATAGCAGGGTTCACACTTTCGGAAAGTCAGGGAAGGTCAGGGAAAGTCAGGGAAAAAAAAAATTGGTCAGGGAAAAGTTTTAAAAACGTTTTAAGATATGCTCAAAGTCAGGGAAATTCAAAAAAAAGTCAGGGAAATTTAAAATTCCAAAACATATGAAGAAAGGACCCATGGACCAAGTTGCATATTTTTGATATATTTTTTTTCCTTACTGTATAATTGTGGATAAGAGATGTTTTTGATAGGTGAATGAAAAGAATGGGCGAGGAATGACATTCCATAAATCTACTTCTATCCTGTTTCTTTTTATTTTTAGTTCACTATTACCTACTATTCTTCCTATTCTGTTCCGTAGAGGTTGTCCCAAGTTCATCCTATTCGATTTGAAGGTGATTGATATGTATGTGTTTTAGACTGTATGACTTATGACTTAATCTGTTTATATCTTTTTTCTTTTAGGGCATTTATACTTTTTTTGAATTTTTTTTTTTGAAGGGTTTGACGAAGTGATTTTGGATTTTTGTGCAGTGAAGATATTTATTATTTATTTATAAAAATGACTTCAAACAAAAAAAACTAAACTTTAACGACCAGTGGTTGGACGTCAACTGAACCCACAGTTTATCAAGGTGGTTGGGTAAAGGACCTAATAGTTCCAAGGCATACTGTAAAGTATGTAAAGCACTTTGATCTATCTAAATGGGACGCCAAGCCGAAGTTTCAGTGAAACCAGATATAAGAGCATTTGAATTAATCAAAACTCAGCAGGCCAACCATCATTAAAAACTTTTCGTTATGTGTTCTATTAATACAATATTAGTGAAGTGTGTGCACTGAAAAATTGTCATGTCCATCACTCTAATCATACTCACCGATGTAATGACCCTGAGTGTTCCAATAATAACCAACCAAACCAGTTTATCAATCAGTTTCCTCTTTTTTTAAAGATGATGTTACCAACAAGATCTGAATACTATGGGCATTAAAGGTTGGTGGATGATAAAATGTTTTTAAACTCGTGGGCAGATATAAGGGAAACATTTAAAATTAATGTTTTTCAGATAGTGCTGTAGCTTCAAATTTTAAAATGGTGCTGATGAAATGTAAAATATGTGATTAACCATGGACTTGCTCGCTATTTTTTAAAAGAAGCAAAAGCACAATACACTCTCTACTTTGCAGTGAAGCTCATCGTCAAAATAATGGAAAAATTCAATGATATTTTGGATGGTGAATGTCTTTCTAAGAAAGATTGATTAGTTTTTTTTTTCTATAGTACCTGGAATCAATGTTATGAGAATTGTGCAAAATTATTAAATTAGGACTGAATTTTTCGCATGGAAATGTGCGACAGTGGAAGGAGGGTTTCCTATAAATTAAGCAATTTTAGTGAGAATTGAAAAGAACTTAGTCTGATTTCCTCAAAGAACAAGTGCACAATGCCATAAAGATCTCATGAAAGTAAAATAATAATATTCCTATCACTCAAAAAAATGTTGACAAATGTAAAAGCTGCCCCATCGGAGATATGAAGAACATCTCAAAGAGTCAAACAGAACCAAAAAGAGACACAGAAGAATAAAAGGTTGAAAAAGAAAATTATCCATATTCAGATCTACAAACTTGAAGAGCAAAGAAAGAATGTTAAACATGAAAACTATTGTACGGTATTTGCCTTATAAAATCAAAAAATTCAGATGCTTGAGACGAAAAAGGTTAACCTAAATCTCCCATTTAGAAACTTTTTGTGATCACAAGTGGACGTTATTACACCTAGGGCTATTAAGTAAACTTTTAATTTATCTCTTTTTGTAATAAAATAAAAACTGTTTACTTTTTGGAAAAAATAAAAAGGAGTGCGTTGGACGGTTATGGGGTAAGGTAATAGGCTGATTACTATAAAAAAAAATATGTTATTTAATTCATTCATTAAATTTTCATAATTTAATTTATGAACATGAAGTAAATAGCTGCAATAATGATTAATAGATATTTTATACTCCAAAAATAACGACACGCTGGTCAGGGAAAATTTGCGTATTTGGTCATGGAAAGTCAGGGAAAGTCAGGGAAATCAAATTCAAAATTTCAGTGTAATAGTGTCCCAGGTTAGTAAGTGGTGCAAAGAGGGGGAACAGAATGTAACATCTGGGGAAGTAAGGGATTGGTTTACTTGGGAGGGATATATATATATATATATATTATATATATATATATATATAATATAGTATTATATATATATTATATATATATATATATATATATATATATATATATATATATACCTTACCTTCTCACCCCTGATCACCCCATCATGGAAGAGGTCATACCATGCCAGGTACCCCGTCGATGCAACAGGTCTCCTCCCAAGATCCTCCAGGGATGTTTTGTTCCACGTTGTTCTATGTTGAGAATTTTTTAAACAGGAGAGAAAAAGTGGTATTTATCCTCCGAAACCTGGTTGCAGTTTTGACAGATGTTTGTGGTGGTTTGGTTAAGGTTGAATCTGTGTTTGTAGTATGGCAATTTAGGGTGATGGCCGCATCTTAGCTTTGCCAAGTATGGCTGACTGGTTCTTTGTAGTGAGTTGAATTCTGGTGCTATTTCTGGTGAGTGTTTGCTTAAAATGTTGTTTGGTGGTCTGCGTCTTAAGTGGTTTTCTGTTAGTATTGTGTGGATTTGTTTGATGTATGCTGTGTTGTTTGGTGGTGGCGGAATGTTGTTCAAGATTTCTTTGTAATATAGGGCTGGTGAAGAAGGAAGTTGTTTGAGTCTGTGGTGGGTAGGGTTAGTTAGAGAGTGCAGTGTGGCATGAGTGCTGGAGTGTTTGGGTTTTGGAAAAGAATTATGTGCCTATCATGTCCAGGTGTGTGTCTATGGGTAGAATTTTGGTTGCACCGTGCAGGTGTTGTTGATGTGCATCCTGTTATGATTCTTAGAGCTTTGTTTTCTGTCATTTGAAGTTTCTTTATGTTATTTTCAGTCAGTAGTGGGTGCCAGATAGGGGAAACTTAGTTTAGAGTCAGGCGAAAGAATTGTTTGTATATAGTGGTGGATGTTGGTTTATTGTTTATGAAGTCTGTGCCAGCGATGGTTCTTAATATGTTTAGTTTCTTGTTAGCAGATGAGATAATGTTGTCTATGTGTTTTGTGAAGGTGAGATGTGTGTCAAGTGTTACTCCAAGAATTTTTTGAGTTTTGTTAAAGGGTATAGCAATGTTGTTTAGGTAGACTTGTAGGTGTGTGGCACCAAGTTGGCAGTCGGTCGTAATTAATGTAATTGAAGATTTGTTTGGTGAGGCGGACATTCTATTTTCTGTTAGCCATGTTTGGAGTTGGTTGATGTATGTGTCAGGTTTGTAGCCATGTTTAGGTTCTGGTGTGTAGTGGCTATGGTGATGTCATCTGCTCAGGTTGTTATGATTGTGCAATCTGTTTGTGGTAGATCGGATGCTTGAATAGTGTGGGTGATAGTATTGCGCCTTGGGGTACTTCGTTGATGATGTTCTGGAATTTGTATTGTTTGTTTGTATTTGTGCTGTTCATCCTGATAGAAAGTTGGAAATTCATTTCTTTAGGTTATTGGGGATGTCAGATTTTGCTATTTTGTGGATTAAGTTGTGTTTAGGCACTGTATCGAATGCTTTATTGATGTTGATTGCTATGATTATTGTTTTATTAGTTGGTTTTGAGTTTAGGCCGTTGAATGTGGATTGTATAATGTTTGTGAGTGTGGTTGTAGTTGAGTGATTTTGTTTGAAGCTGTGTTGGAATTTGTGTGTGATGATGTGTGAAGTTATTTTGTTTAGTATGTTTTTTTCTAGTAGTTTGCATAGTGTTGTTAATAGAGATGGGGCGATATGATGAAAGGTCAGAGGGGTCTTTTCCTAGTTTTAATTTGGTTATAATGATAGCTTTTTTCCAGATAGGGGGAATGAAAGTTTAGGCTAATTAGCTGCTTTTATTTGTGCTAATTGTGTTAAAGCTTGTGTTTGTAGGTGTTGTTGAGATGTTGTCTGGGCCAGTGCCAGCCAAATTTTTAAACTGTCTTTAATTCCATTGGAATGAAGTTATTTCAATTGGTTTGGGTCATCGGTTGAGTTTTTATTTTCTTGATGGTTTTGATGATTTTCCTGTTTTGAAGATGCGTGGTTTTGACTCTGATTTGCGAAGTGAGTTGCAAGAGTATTTGCAATGTTGTTTATATTTGTGGGTTTTGTGTGTTTTGATTTTTTCATGATTCGTGAGTGTGTGTTTATTGGTTGGTTGAGTTTTTTCAGTGTAATTTCGGTCATATAATTTCTTTTACTTT